>SJYW01016461.1:174994-191072 GCA_006410735.1 Raphicerus campestris | reverse complement strand
TGACCCTATAGATGAGACAACAAGAGAGACACAGAGGTATAGAATGGACTTTTGGCCTCTGAGGGAGAGGGAGAGGGTGGGATGATTTGGGAGAATGGCACTGAAACATGTATACTATCATATAAGGAATGAAGCGCCAATCTATGTTCAATACAGGATTCAGGATGCTTGGGGCTGGTGTACGGGATGATCCGGGGAGATGAAGTGGGGTGGGAGGTGGGAGGGGGCTTCGGCATTGGGAGCTCGTGTACACCTGTGACTGATTCATGTCAATGTATGGCAAAACCAATACAGTATTGTAAAGTAGAATAAAGTATTTTAAAAAAAATTCCTCTCAGTCTTTGTTTATTCTATTTTATCAGTTATTCCTTTTGTGGACTGTGGCTTTTCCATCAAAGCCAAGCATTTTTTACTAACTCTGGAATCTCCAAATTTTCCTTTTTCTTTTAAAGGTCTTAAACAGTTTTATATTTTACATTTAAGTTCATGAACAATTTTGAGCTTTTGTATGAAGTGTGAGAATTGGATTGAAGTTCATCTTTTCTCCCTATTGATGTCCAACTACTCTACTATCATTTGTTGCAAAGACTATCTTCCCCCACATTGAATTGCTTTTGCATCTTTGTCAACAATCTTTTCAGCATATTTGTGTGAGTTCTCTGTTCTATTCCATTGATCTGTACATGTATCCCTCCACCAGGACCACATAGTTTATTATTGTACTGTAGTTATATAATAAATACTGAAATTAGGTGGACTGATTCCTTCCACTTTCTTCTTCTTTTTTCAAGCTTATTTTTAACTGAAGTAGAGTTGAGTTACAATATTATATTAATTTCAAATATACAGTATAGTGATTCAGTATTTTACAGATTCTATTCTATTAAAAGTCTTTATAAGTTAATGGTTATAATTCCCTGTGATGTACAATGTACCCCTGTTGTTTACCTATTTTATGCATGGTGGTGGTGGTTTAGTCACTAAGTCATGTCCAACTCTTGTGACCACATGGACTTTAGCCTGCCAGGCTCCTCTGTCCATGGGATTCTCCAGGCAAGAATACTGGAGCTGGTTGCCATTTCCTTCTCCAGGGGATCTTCCCAACCTAGGAATCGAACCCAAATCTCCTGCATTGCAGGCAGATTCTTTACTGATTGAACTACAAGAGAAGATCAATACATGGCAGATTGTATAACTTACTCCCATACCCTTAACTTAATCACTCCCTCCTTTTTCTCTCTCCTCTGGTAACCAGTAGTTTGTTTTCTATTAGTTACTTTTCTTTTCCTTATAAATTTTAAATTAATTTTGATTATATCTACAAAAAGATTTTTAGAGTTTAGACAAGAGTTGTGGTAAACTTACACACCAACTTGGGTAGAATAGACATCATTTTTACACTGTCTTCCAATCTAGAATCATAGAATATCTATTTATGTCTATTTATTTACATCTTATTTTATTTCTTTCATCAGCATTGTTTCCTGTCCACATAGTGCTGAAAATATTTTGTTAGATTTACACCTATTTATCTTTTTCACCAGTTTTTTAAAAAAATTTATCAGAGTATAGTTGATTTACTATGTTAGTTTCAGGTGTACAACAAAGTGAATCAGTTACACATATACATATATCCACTCTTATTTTAGATACTTTTCCCATAGAGGTAATTATAGAGTACTGAGTAGAGTTCCTTATGCTGTGCAGTAACTCTTTATTAGTTATCTATTTGATGTATAGTAGTATGTATATAGGGCTTCCCTGGTAGCTCAGTGGGGAAAGAATCCACCTGCAATGCAGGAGACCCCTGTTCAGTTTCTGAGTCAGGAAGATCCCCTGAAGAAGAGATACACAGAGATATCCTGGAGATGGGATAGGCTACTCTCTCCAGTATTCTTAGGCTTCCCTGGTGGCTCAGACAGTAAACAATCAACCTGCCATGTGAGAGACCTGGGTTGGGACAATCCCCTGGAGGATGGCATGGCAACCCACTCCAGTACTCTTGCCTGGAGATTCCTAATGGACAGAGGAGCCTGGTGCCTACAGACCATGGGGTTGCAAAGAATCGGATATCACTGATCAACTAAGCACAGAACAGCAGTGTATATGTCAATCTCAATATCAACTTTAAGTAGTGTTGTATTTTTAAATTGAGGTCCACATGTTCATTTTAAGTATGTAGAAATAAAATTGATTTTTGTATGCTTATCCTGT
Organism: Raphicerus campestris; assembly: GCA_006410735.1. Taxonomy (NCBI): domain Eukaryota; kingdom Metazoa; phylum Chordata; class Mammalia; order Artiodactyla; family Bovidae; genus Raphicerus; species Raphicerus campestris. The sequence goes on along the minus strand of SJYW01016461.1, from coordinate 188,858 downwards.
ATCCTGCAACCTTCCTAAACTCACTAGTTTAAGGCATTGGTTTTTTTTTAATTTTTTTGAAGATTCTTTGGGATTTTGTACTTAAACAATTATGTCATATACAATAAGAGCAACTTTATTTTTTCCTTTTCTGTCCATACTGCTTTTATTTTCTGTATTTCTTATTACATTGACTGGAAGTTCCAGCATTGTGTNTTGGGTTTTTTAAATTTTTTTGAAGATTCTTTGGGATTTTGTACTTAAACAATTATGTCATATACAATAAGAGCAACTTTATTTTTTCCTTTTCTGTCCATACTGCTTTTATTTTCTGTATTTCTTATTACATTGACTGGAAGTTCCAGCATTGTGTTGAGTGAGAATAAATCAGCACCTTTGCCTTGCTCCTAATCTTAGGGAATCACATGCAGTCTTTCCAGGTTAAGGATAATGTTAGTTAAAATTCAGAAGATAATTTTTGTCAAACTAAGAAAGTTATCACTATTTTTCCAGGAGCTCTAATCATAAATTAATTGGGAATTTTGTTAATGTTTTCTCTGCATTAATTGATATGCTCACTGATTTCTTTCTCTTCAGTCTCTTAATGTGGTGAATTGTATCAGCTGATTTTTTTAATATTGCATCAGCTTTTCATCAGTGTGATAAAATCTGCTTGCTCCTTATGTATATTTTTAAATATATCTATCAATTTCATTTGCTAATATTTTGTTAAAGAATTTTATATCTACAGTCGTGAATATATATGTCTACATTTTCTTACTTTGGCATTTCTATGTCTGGTTTGAGTATCAGGGTAATAGTAGTTTCATAAATTCAACTGGGAAGTGTTTGTTTTCCTTATTTTCTGGAAAGAAATATATAGAAGGGCTGTTCATTCTTCCTTAAATGCTTGACATATTTCCCCAGGGAAACTAAGTCTGGAGATTTCTCTTTTGGGAGAAAAATAATTATAAATTCAATTTCCTTAATAATTTTAAGGCAATTCAAATTATCTATTGACTGACTTCTGGCATTTTTTTTTTTTCAGGAATTGTATTCATTTTCTGTCATTAATATATTATCATGTTTATTTGTAGAGATTTTCATGGTACTTTCCTAATTATTGTCTTGATGTCTGTAGAATCTGTAGTGATATCCCAGTTTCATTCCTGATATTGAAATTTGTATCTTCTCTCTCTCTCTTTTTTTCTTTTCCTTTGTTAATCTTGGTAGAGTTTTGACTATTTATTAATATTTTCAAAAAACAGCTCTTTATTTCATTGATTTTTCTCTATTGTTTTCAGCTTTTAATTTATTTGGCTTCTACTTTTATCTTTATTATTTTCCTTCTGTTTGTTATGGGTATTTTGACCTTTTTTTAGGTTACTAAGGTTGGAGTACAGATGACTAGCTTTAGATTTCTTCTTTTCTAATACATACATTTAGTGCCATAAATTTTCATCACAGCTATTTCCAAATATTTGATATATTGTATTTGCATTCTTATTTGGTTCAATGTATGCTTTTTAATTTCTTTTGAGACTTCCTTTTTGACTCAGAAATTATTTGGAAATATTCTACTCAGTTTCCAAATGTTTAGAGATTTACCTACCATGTCTCTGTTGTTGATTTCTACTAGATTATTTTGTAATCAGAGAACACACTTTTATAATTTTTAGAAATATTTAGTTTTTATTTATTATTGAGGTATACTAAACATACATGAAAGTTCACATTGTCCTACTTGTGTTGTTCAGTGAAATGTCATGAACTGAAATATTTGTGTTGTAAGAACCCATGTCAAGAAATCTGCACTTGTAGAGCTTTTTTTTATTTATTTATTTTTTCATTTACTACTCCCAGAGGGCCTTCACTTTCCTGACTTCTAAATGCTGCCTGTAATATGTGGATATTGTTTGTCAGCCTAAAGCATTATCATGTTATTAGTATTCTAGAATTGACCTTTTCTATTGTGTTATAATATAAATAGTATACAACTCATCATTTTAACTGCTAGCTACAAGAAGGTAGCAGGTTTGATACCTGGTTTGGGAAGATNTTTCTTTTGAGACTTCCTTTTTGACTCAGAAATTATTTGGAAATATTCTACTCAGTTTCCAAATGTTTAGAGATTTACCTACCATGTCTCTGTTGTTGATTTCTACTAGATTATTTTGTAATCAGAGAACACACTTTTATAATTTTTAGAAATATTTAGTTTTTATTTATTATTGAGGTATACTAAACATACATGAAAGTTCACATTGTCCTACTTGTGTTGTTCAGTGAAATGTCATGAACTGAAATATTTGTGTTGTAAGAACCCATGTCAAGAAATCTGCACTTGTAGAGCTTTTTTTTATTTATTTATTTTTTCATTTACTACTCCCAGAGGGCCTTCACTTTCCTGACTTCTAAATGCTGCCTGTAATATGTGGATATTGTTTGTCAGCCTAAAGCATTATCATGTTATTAGTATTCTAGAATTGACCTTTTCTATTGTGTTATAATATAAATAGTATACAACTCATCATTTTAACTGCTAGCTACAAGAAGGTAGCAGGTTTGATACCTGGTTTGGGAAGATCCCCTGGAGAAGGGAATGGCTATCCACTCCAGTATTCTTGCCTGAGAAATCCCATGAACAGAGGAGCCTGGCGGGCTACAGTTCATGCAGTTCCGAAGAGTAGGACATAACTGAGTGACTAACGCTTTCACTTTCATAATTGTAACTGTGTGAAATTTACATAGATTTGTTTTGTATTCCATGATATTGTCTATCTTGGTCTTCAATCTATGTGTACTTGAAAAGTATGCATTCTGAGCACTATGGACAGAGTGTTCTCTAAATGCTTATTACATCCTATTAATATATATGTCTTCTATCTATTTGATGATTATAAGTCCAGTGATTCTGTCAATACTTGAGAGAGGGATTTTGAAGTTTCCAACTATATTGTTGATTTGTCTATTTTTCCTTTCAGTTCTGTCAGTTTTTGTTTGATTTATTGTCAGGGTCCAGCCCCAGTGGATCCAGGGTAATTCAAAGTGGGGACGAAGTCAGCGATTGATTTGGAGAGAGACAAGGAAAGAATGTTGTAGATAAGAAAATAGAGGAAAGAGGCTGATATTCCTTGGTTTACATAGAAAGCCAATAAAACCCTGAGACAAGGAGTTTGCCCTGTTCACAGAGGCCACAGGCGCCCTCCCAGTCTCCCTAGGGAGTGAAGACGCAGAACGTCTTCCCATTCAGGTCTTAGAAACCCGAGCAGATAACTGAACGCAGGGAGCTTCTATGCTCCAAGGGATCAGCCTGAAAAAGAGAGTAAGAAAGAAAAAAGACACGGGGTGACCAAGCTTCTTCGAGCAAGGCCCATTACTTTATTTTCAAAAAGGACTTTTATACCTTTCCCACAAATGATGTTGTGTACATTATCTTCTGGCCTTGGAAGCCTGTGAAACATTTTATGACCCTCTTTTGATAAAGGCTGCTTAACCAGAAAACTCATTTTCCCTCAAAGTGTTTTTTCTTTATAGTTCTAATCTATGTCAGCCTCAGAAAATATCAAACAAAGTTTCATTTTTCACGGAGCAAAGGTGTAGTAAGTTACAACAAAGAAAGAATCAATTAGCTCAAAAATCTGATGTGGTTAATTTCAAGGCTACTATTTTGTTTTCTTACATTCCAACTATGTTAACTAATGCACTCCCAGGTGCACAGCGGCTAAGAGATATGGGAACTTAGCAATAAGCATTGGCCCAATAATGAAATTCTACACCAGCACTACTCTAGTAACTTTTAAGTCTTTGAAAGGCTCTATGTTTTAGGCTTCCCATGCCTCTCACAGTTGGGGGACTGTAAACAATCACATGCGTAGTTGTAAAAGTCCGGGTAAACCTGTCATGCAAGTTAGAGAGCCATCAGAGGGGTTTGAGCTGAGACACTCCTTTTATATGCAGGAAACTATTAACTGGAGCTCTAAGTTAACTTTTTCCAGAGAAATGTGGTCAGGGATAGCCCCCCTGTAATGTCANTCTTTTAAACTGTGCTGTTAGAGAAGATTCTTGAGAAAGTCCCTTGGACTGCAAGATCAAATCAGTCAATCCTAAAGGAAGTCAGTCTTGAATGTTCATCGGAAAAACTGATGCTGAAGCTGAAACTCCAATACTTTGGCCACCAGATGCAAAGAACTGACTCACTGGAAAAGACACTGATGCTGGGAAAGACTGAAAGCAGGAGAAGGGACGACAGAGGATGAGATGGTTGGACGGCATCACCCAGTCGAAGGACATAAGTTTGAGTAAGCCATGGAGGTTGGTGATGGACAGGAAGGCTGACATGATTCAGTCCATGGGGTCACAAAGAGTTGAACGCGACTGAGTGACTGGACTGAAAAATCAAATATAGAAACCTCACCTTCCTTTACATTCCTTTAATTTCCTTCATTTATAATGCAATTTAATTAGATATTTCCTCCAGAAACGTTTAGAATCACATCAGACTGTGCAATAATTTTTGTTTCAATTTTCAAACAGAGTTGAAACTTAAGAGAAGAAAAAAAAACTGTTATGTTTACCCATATTTTGTGTTTCATATTCTTTCTTCTTTCCTAGATGTTCCCAAGTTCGTATTTCTTTCATTTCCTTTCTGTTTAGAGAACATCCGTTAGCCATTGTTTTCTAGTAGAACTACTAGCAACAAGTTCTCTTATGCTTTCTTCTTCAGAAAATGTCTTGATTTCCCCTTTCATTCCTGAAGGATATTTTCACTCTGTACTAGAACTGGGTTGACAGTTCTTTTCTTTTAGCACTGAAAAAAGTATCATGACACTTCCTTCAGTCCTTCAGTTTCTGATCTGAAAGCCACTGTCACTCAAATTGTTTTTCCCTAGAAATGTTATTTTTCTCTCACTGCCCTTAAGAATTTTTTATCTGCTTTCAGCTTTTATAAATTTATTTACGATGGGCTTTGGCATGGATATCTTTGGGTTTATATTGTTTGGAATTCACTCTCTAAGTTTTTCTTCTCTAAATTTAATTATCTCAAGTATATACAATATGATAATTTAATAAATGTATTCCATGTGACATGGTGAGTAAAACCAACTTCGTAAACACATTCGTCTCCTCACATAGTTACCACTCTATTAGCAAATTTCAAGGATAGGATGCAGTGTCACTAACTATACTCATGATGCTGCACTTTAGAGTCCCATAGCTCCTTCATCTTATAATTGGAAGTTTATACTCTTTGACCAACATCTCCCAATTTCTCCTGTCCCCAGTCCCTGGTAACCACAATTCTGCCCTCTGTTTCTGTGCCTCTGACTGTTTTGGATTCCTCATGTGAATGACAGCATACAGTATATGTCTTTCTGTATCCAGCTTATTTAACTCAGCTTCTTGAATTTATAGGTTTACATGTATTGCCAAATTTGAGAGTTTTGAGACATTTTCTTTTTTAGTCCTACCCCCTTTCTTCGTTCATGAAATTCTGGTCACATGGATGTTAGATTTTTTGTTTTATAATCCCACAGACACCCTAAGGTTTGTTCATTCATGGTCTCTATTTCCTCTCTGCTGTTCAGATTGTATTATCTTCCAGTTTATTGATTCTTTTTTCTATCTCCTCCTTCATACTGGAAACCCAACCACTGTGCTTTTTATTTTTGTTATTGTATTTTCTGGGTTTAAATTTTCTACATGTTCTTCTTTATATCTATTATTCCCTTGTTGAAATGTTTCTATTTCTTTCTTAAGGCTTTCTGGTCTATCATTTATATCAAGATTGCTCATAATTGCTCACTGAAGCATTTTTGTCATGGATGCCTCGTTATTTGCCAGATAATTCTAACTTCTCTGTCATTTCACTGTTGGCATCTATTGTCTTTTATCATTCAGTCTGAAATCTTCCTGCTCTTGCTACAACAAGTGATTTTCAATTAAGCCTGAATATTTTCATATTATATAGGAACTCTAGCTCTTTTTTAAACCTTTTTATATTAACTGGTTTTCTCTGACACTGTTCAATTGAGAGAAAAGTGAATACTGTTTTGTTATTGCCAGGTAGAAGTAGAAAGGCAAGACTGCCAATCAGCCTCCATTGGTACCTGAGAGGTGGGTGGTCCTTGTTACTTCTGGGCTAAGAGCTCTGATTCCCCTTATTGTCTCCACTAACCTTGAACTGAGGGTGGCCTCGTTATCCCTGGGAGATGTTGAACCTGATGACTCCTACCAATACCCTCTTAAGCAGATAGTAGAGATGCCTTTCTGCAAAGCAGGGGTTAAAAACCCAGGCTCCCCACATGAGTTCCAGCAGCTCTAGGGGGAAAAGACAGCTCGTTACCAGCTGGCAGCAATGAAAGTCTGTGTCTCTGTTTTTCCCCAACAACACCTGTCATTGGTGATTAGCATCTTGTTACAGCCTCAAGAGAGTAGATGTCTAGGTTCCCTAGGGCTTTTGCTGACATAGACAGACGTGGGACCACAGAAACCATGGTATTTGACTAGTTTAGGGAAGTAATTATCTAAATGTTTTCTCTCTTGCTCTCTAGCCCCTTTTCTGATCATTAGTGAATAAGAGCAGGTTCTTGATGGGATTTTTGGTGTTTTCAGTTTGCTGGCCTCTTCAGCTCCAAGCCTGGGATATATGAGGCAGAAAGAAAATTCGGGGATACTGTGTGTCATTCCCTTGGTCCCAAGATTCCTTCCCAGTTAGTCTGCCTTCTTCTCCCCATTTTTGTCTTTTTGTCTTGTTTTATGTGTGATGTCCAAGATTCCTAGTTGTACTTAGGAGGACCAGGGGAAATATATTCCATTTCTCCAGAAGAAGAATCTCTTTTCTGGTAATTTAGAAATATATTTTATAAATAGTTAAATTTGTTAACATTTGAATTTCCTTATTTATCTCTATTTCTATTTGTAATGTATTATGTTATCTAATAACATAACATAGTTAATATAATTTAATATTGCTTCATCTTCATTGTATTTCCCTATATTTCTCCATATGTCTCTTTCTAGCAAAAGTACTGTTTGTTTTTTTATAATGAGAGTAATGTAATGGGCATTATTAACTTAACAACAATAGAGGAGAGACAATGATTTGGGAGGAAAAAAATTGTATGTATTGTATGTGTACATACCGTAAGAAGGTAGACCAAAAACTGTGAAGCTATAGTTCAAATCACAGACTGAAACACTGCGGAATTCCTTGAAGTTTCTTTCCCCTCTCTGTATCCACCAGGGTGTTATCTTAGGGTGTCTGAAGGTATACAATGTGACTTGAACTGGTCAGTCTATTATGTCTTTGATCCATCACATTAGCCTCAACAGGCAGATACTCAACATGCCAGACTCTCTCCAGGATCACTGGAGAAATGCTTCTCATTTCATTGTCAGGACATGCTGTGTCCGTGGTAGTGTTTTGTGCACAGTTTCTGATTTTCATTCTCTGGGGGTATCTGCAGTTCTGAAACAATTACGTTCTATCTGGCACGTAAATGGAAACATGTCTTGCAAACATGAGGTGCATGTGGTGACTGTAGTAAAACTACAGATTGATTTCTGACCTCAGGCTCTTCGAGGAGTGTCCCCGATTTCCCAGGGGTAAAGTTTGTGAGGGAATCTTTGATTAAACTGTAAGATTAAAGCAAGTTTAAGTGGCTGGGCAGCTCCCTATTCACTGCATGTTCGAGATGTCTTGAGAACATGTGTTATTCTTTTCAAAGTTGGTTGTAAATCAAACTCTCTAAATTGCTTCCAGATCAGTCTTTTCAGGCGAAGCATTAAGATGATAGTTCTACCAGCCAAAATGCTAATGTTTGCTCCAATCACACACACGATTATAAATTCCCCTTTCCTAATATAGAAGAAGGAGATGCCAAGCCAGCCAGTCATCGCTTCTCCAGGTCAGCAGATGTGCTGTCTGCATTAGAAGATGCTGTCAGCAATTTGGTCACGATATAGCTCAGATTTTTGAGAGCTCAGTTGTGTGTCTCTGTGAAAAGACTTTGGCATAAATTCCCAAAATATTCTTATTTTGAATTCTGAATGTAATATCAGATGAAAGTAGAATATTCAAGCTGAACTAAAGTAGACTTTCTGACAGGAAAATATTTTATAGTGCTTCAGACTTTAGTCTTTGATTATACTGTTTGAAATGCATATAAAACTCATTCTTGGGTCTTCTCTTTCCCCTTTTTCTAATCAAAACTTTAATTTTAACTAGACTTTAATGTCTGACTACTTAATAATAATAAATATGCTGATCATAATAGAGATTCTTACCTAGTTTTCGCAAATGAACTCTAATCCATCTGTAAAGCCCTAAATTTTGTGCTTTTTCTTTTTTCTGGAAAAGGAGCCCTTTGGTTACATTAGAGTCTCAAAGATGTGTATTAATTCAAATTTTTACTATTTTATCTTGTTAGTAGGCCCAGTGATTTAAATTATATGAAGAAAGATAAAAATGAAGTATGGGCCAATATTTATTAAACATAAATATATATCCTTAAATTTAAAAAAAAAGAGAAAAACAATTTACAACTAAAATTATAGATATATTAATATTACTAAACCAAAGTTACTTTGTTTAATTGTGGAATGTTGATTGTTTATGCCATTCTGGAACTATTTAAGACAATACAAAATGGGTTTTATAACTTCCAAAATAGCAAATGGTAATTTTTAAGTTGTTGAGATCAAGTCTTACTCAACGCCCTTTGACAGAATCATCTATTCACAAGTGGCATTGTTGATTCTACATAAATATGCCTGGTAGACAGGAAAAGCTTTTCATAGCTCCTCAAAGGAAAAGTAAAGGCTTAATAAATAAGAATAGATATTTTAAAATAGCATATGCATTTTCAATCCTGGATGAAACAGAATAAGCACATTTTACCCTGTCTTTACCACTGAATGCAACTATAAAAACTGGATATAATGCATGGAGCAGATTTTGAGGGTTCTGGAAACAGTAATACAGGAAACTTGTGTATCATGACTAGAATTCAAAGTAATACCAAACCAGAGGTGAGATTACTCCTCTGGCTTTCCTGGTGGCTCGGTGGTAAAGCATCCACCTGCAATAAAGGAGATGCGGGTTTGATCCCTGGGTCTGGAATAACCCCAGTAGAAGGAAATGGCAACCCACTCCAGTATTCTTGCCTGAGAAATCCCATGGACAAAGGAGTCTGGAGATCTACAGTCTATGGGATCACAAAAGAGTTGGACACAGTTTAGAGCCTAAACAACAACATCCTAGAGCTAAATTAAATAAAGCCTGAAGGAAATGGCTTCTGTTCATCCAGAAGGCATTCTAGAAGACCACTTTAGTTCTGACTTAAGAAGCAGGAAAAGGAACATCTAATGCTTAGATAGACTACAGAAATCACCTTTTTGTATTTTTCCCTCTTTTTCCCATCCTCTTGCATTTGAACCACCCAAAAATACTTCTGTGTGTATTAGTCACTCAGTCATGTCCAACTCCTTGCAACCTGACTCAGGGATCAAACCTGCATCTTTGTGTTGGCAGGCAGATTCTTTACCATCTGAGCTACCAGGGAAGCCTGAGGTAAATAAAAGTTCTAATAGAAACCTGAGCTTCCCTCATATCTCAGTCAGTAAAGAATCTCCTTGCAATGTAGGAGACCTGTGTTTGATCCCTGCATCAGGAAGATCCCCGAGAGAAGGAAATGGCAACCCACTCCAGTATTTTTGCCTGGAGAATCCCATGGACAGAGGAGCCTGGAGGGCTATACTCCATGGGGCCACAAAGTCATGACTGGGCATGCACTCGCACAACAAAAACCTACAGGAAGCAAAACTGTGAAACAGGTGGACATTCAGCCCCTTCAGTGGAACTATGGTCCCAAGGAGGTGAGGTGATCCTTCCTTGCCTTTTCTCTCACTCCACTGTATCTCTGCTTTGTTCTACAGGTGGGCATATTTATGAAAGGGCAAGGAAAGAGGATTAACTAAAGCCCCAGCTTCCGGGCCACATGACCAAAAAGGGGAGATCCAGGGAAAGGAAACCAAAACATCCAGTTCAGTTCAGTTCACTTCAGTCGCTCAGTCGTGTCTGACTCTTTGTGACCCCATGAATCACAGCACACCAGGCCTCCCTGTCCATCACCAACTCCCTGAGTTCACTCAAACTCATGTCCATTGAGTCAGTGATGCCATCCAGCCATCTTATCCTCGGCCGTCCCCTTCTCCTCCTGCCTCCAATCCCTCCCAGCATCAGAGTCTTTTCCAATGAGTCAACTCTTCGCATGATGTGGCCAAAGTATTGGAGTTTCAACTTTAGCATTAGTCCTTCCAATGAATACCCAGGACTAATCTCCTTTAGGATGGACTGCCTAGACCTCTTTGCAGTCCAAGGGACTCTTCTCCAACAACCAGAGAGACTGCTAATAGAGTGGATGGAGCTTGGGAAAGCAATATCATATAATAATTTATAAACTTCTGAGCTAAATCTTGAGATGTTTACATGTGGATGACAGTAATAAAAATACCAAACAATTTGAGAACCAAACCAACACACAGATCATCCCCAGGTGGGAGACAAATGCAAATAATCTAATAAGGTCTTTTGAAACTGAACTAATGAAGGAGCCATTACTGATAGAAAACAAACTAGAACTTGCAATCTGAATCCAATTAGATTGTTAACTAAAACAAAAATAAGTTATCCATAAAATTTAAAAAAGACTAATACACTCATAATACTCAAAATATCTAGGATACAATTCAAAGTTACTGAGCATACAAAGAACCTCAACTCTCATGAGAAAATGTAGTCCACAGACATCAATACAAAGTAATGCAGATCTTGACATTTTCTGAGAAAAATTTTAGAGTAGCTACTAAAAAACTACTCCAACAAACAATCATAAGCATTATTGAAATGAATAGAAAAAAGTTATCAGCAAAAAGAAGAAAGAATATCTAAGCACATTTTAGAACTAAATAAAATTGAAATTTGAAATTTTGAAGTCTTTGAATGGAGATTACAAGGAAGGTACTCAGTGAACTTGAAGACAGATTAACAGAAATTATTCAGTCTGAAAAACACTGGGGGGAAAATATGAAACTAAGTGAATAACACATCAGAGACCTGAATGACAGTAACAAAAGATTTGATTTTTTTTCTATTTCTAAAATTCATTTATTTTTATTTGAAGGATGATTGCTTTAAAATATTGTGTTGGTTTCTGCCATACATTGACATGACATCAGCCATAGGCGTATATGTCCCCCCTCTTGCACCTCCCTCCTGCCTCCCACTCCATCCCAACCCTCTAGGTTGTCACAGAGCCCTGGGTTGAAATCCCTGAGTCATATAATGGATTCCTCTGGCTATCTGTTTTATATACAGTAGTATAACACTGAGAAGATATTTGAAGAAGTGATGGTTGAAAATATGACAATAGACATAAAACTATGGATTCAAGAAGCTTAGCAAATATATAGCAAGATCCCAAAAGTCCACACCCAGACATATCAAAATCTGCAAACTAAAAGCAATAAAAATAATTTTAAAACATTTAGAAGAAAGAGAAGCATTTTCTATGCAGGGAAAGCAACTTGAATTATAGACTTCACATCAGAAATTGGAAACCAAAAGGAAGTGACAGGACACTTTTTAAATGCTGAAAGAAAAAGCTATCATGTCAATATTCTATGCCTAGTAAAAATATATTTCAAGAATGAAGGTGAAATAAATTCCTAGATATGACAGTAAAAGTACAATCCATAAAAGAAAAGAGAATTGACAACATGATCCCCATTAAAACTAAATACAAAATAAATCCATGATGAGACACTACCACCTACTGTATTGAAATAGCTAAAATTTAAAAAATAAAACCAGGAACACCAAGTGCTGGTAAAGGAATGAAACAATAGAACACTCACACATTGCCCTGGAGATTCAGAATGGCTCAACAGCTCTGCAAAACCATTTTTCAGTGTCTTAAAATGGGTGACATACACTTACCATGTGACTTATCATCTCCACTTTTAAACTCACCCCAAAACCTACATACAATTTTTTATCAGTTCCATTCATCATCTTCAAAAACTGAAGACAACTCCAATTTCTTTCAACAGGTAAGTGGATAAGGAAACTGGTACATCCATATAAAAGAATCCAACTTGACAATAAAACAAGAAAAAAACTATTGATGCCACAAGAACTTGACTGCACCTCAAATGCATTATACTGAATGAAGGAGCCAGTCTCGAAAATTCACATACTCAGTGATTCAATACAGATGACATTTTCATAAGCAGAAACCTGCGGTGACGGGAAACAGGGAAGGGTGTGATGGCAACACTAGGAGCTTTGTTTGGCGGGTAGTGGGATTGCTTCAATCTATACATGTTGAAATTGGCTAAATCAAAAGGAAAATCTTACTTTAGCATATAACAATTTAGAAATAGTATTGAAAAACTTGTACACGGTCATTTGACAAAGATGAAAATGAATAAAAATAAAGTATGTTTAATGTAAAAAAAGAGCATTTGTCAAATGCTACACATTTGGTGCTACCAGGGTAGCTTGCATTATTAGGGCTATAATTAAGATTAATTTTCATTCCATATGGATTTTGCCATGTCTGCTTGATGACCTACTAAATTGTTAAGATTCATTGGTTCATGCCTCCCTGAATCTTTTCATTAATCTTCCCTCTCTCTTTCAGGTGAATTTGTCCAACCCTTCCTTTAGGTCATCTCTTTACCCTATGCATAATTTTATCACAGCATTCTTCCAGATATTTCCCATGTTAATCTACAAATTCCATAAAGGAAAAGACAGTTCACTTTTCAGCATCAATTCCTAGCAAAGAGTGGTATACACTAAACACCAAATAAATGAGTGTTGAATGAATGAAATGTTTTTTTTTTCTAGGAAAATTTAATCCTTTTAATAGATAAATCATATAGAAGCTGGCAGATAATTGGTTAAAAAATAGTAACAGGAAAAAAGTACAAGAGAGCAACAAATTTGTCAACAGATGAAGAACACATAATAAAAATGTTGCTAGAGAGCATTTATGAAAGTTGCTACCTAACATCTATATATTTAAATTTTAATATGGTGGTTTCTAACACAATACTGAAGGAGAATAACAAAGTTGAGGTTTTGATAATTGCCCAGATTCAAAAGCTATTATAAAGCTATAATAAACAAGACAGTATGGGATTGGCAAAAAAAGAGACAGATAAATTAATGGAACAGAATGAAGAGCCCAAAAATTGACCTCCATAAATATTTTCAACTGACCTTTGACACAGAAGCAAAGGCAGTACAAAAAATGGTGATAGAACAATTGGACATGCATATGCAAAAAATGAATCTGGATACAGACCTTACACTCTTCACAAATATTAGCTCAAAATGGATTACTTACCTAAATGTAAAAACAAAACTATAAAACTCCTGGAAGATAAGAGCGAAAACCTAAATTGCCTTATGATAATACCATTTTAGATACAGCACCAAAACTATGAATGAAATTATTGATAATTCAGACTTTATTGCAACTAAAAACTCCTCTGTGAAAAACAGTGTGAAGAGAATTAGAAGACAAGCTTCAGGATGGGGGAAAATATATGAAGATGCATCTGATAAAGGATTCTTACCCAAAATATACAATGAGCCCTCAAAACTGAATGGCAAGAAAATAATGCAATTTAATAATGGGCCAAAGCCCTAAACAGAATCTCACTAAAGTAGATAGACAGATGTCAAATAAGCAGATGAAAAGATGCATACATAACTGCTGTTGTTGTTGTTGAGTCTAAGTTGTGTCTGACTCTTTGTGAGCCCCATGGACTGCAGCATGCAAGGGTTCCGTGTGCTTTACCATCTCCTGGA
>SJYW01016461.1:159287-173855 GCA_006410735.1 Raphicerus campestris | reverse complement strand
TTGTTTTATGTGTGATGTCCAAGATTCCTAGTTGTACTTAGGAGGACCAGGGGAAATATATTCCATTTCTCCAGAAGAAGAATCTCTTTTCTGGTAATTTAGAAATATATTTTATAAATAGTTAAATTTGTTAACATTTGAATTTCCTTATTTATCTCTATTTCTATTTGTAATGTATTATGTTATCTAATAACATAACATAGTTAATATAATTTAATATTGCTTCATCTTCATTGTATTTCCCTATATTTCTCCATATGTCTCTTTCTAGCAAAAGTACTGTTTGTTTTTTTATAATGAGAGTAATGTAATGGGCATTATTAACTTAACAACAATAGAGGAGAGACAATGATTTGGGAGGAAAAAATTGTATGTATTGTATGTGTACATACCGTAAGAAGGTAGACCAAAAACTGTGAAGCTATAGTTCAAATCACAGACTGAAACACTGCGGAATTCCTTGAAGTTTCTTTCCCCTCTCTGTATCCACCAGGGTGTTATCTTAGGGTGTCTGAAGGTATACAATGTGACTTGAACTGGTCAGTCTATTATGTCTTTGATCCATCACATTAGCCTCAACAGGCAGATACTCAACATGCCAGACTCTCTCCAGGATCACTGGAGAAATGCTTCTCATTTCATTGTCAGGACATGCTGTGTCCGTGGTAGTGTTTTGTGCACAGTTTCTGATTTTCATTCTCTGGGGGTATCTGCAGTTCTGAAACAATTACGTTCTATCTGGCACGTAAACGGAAACATGTCTTGCAAACATGAGGTGCATGTGGTGACTGTAGTAAAACTACAGATTGATTTCTGACCTCAGGCTCTTCGAGGAGTGTCCCCGATTTCCCAGGGGTAAAGTTTGTGAGGGAATCTTTGATTAAACTGTAAGATTAAAGCAAGTTTAAGTGGCTGGGCAGCTCCCTATTCACTGCATGTTCGAGATGTCTTGAGAACATGTGTTATTCTTTTCAAAGTTGGTTGTAAATCAAACTCTCTAAATTGCTTCCAGATCAGTCTTTTCAGGCGAAGCATTAAGATGATAGTTCTACCAGCCAAAATGCTAATGTTTGCTCCAATCACACACACGATTATAAATTCCCCTTTCCTAATATAGAAGAAGGAGATGCCAAGCCAGCCAGTCATCGCTTCTCCAGGTCAGCAGATGTGCTGTCTGCATTAGAAGATGCTGTCAGCAATTTGGTCACGATATAGCTCAGATTTTTGAGAGCTCAGTTGTGTGTCTCTGTGAAAAGACTTTGGCATAAATTCCCAAAATATTCTTATTTTGAATTCTGAATGTAATATCAGATGAAAGTAGAATATTCAAGCTGAACTAAAGTAGACTTTCTGACAGGAAAATATTTTATAGTGCTTCAGACTTTAGTCTTTGATTATACTGTTTGAAATGCATGTAAAACTCATTCTTGGGTCTTCTCTTTCCCCTTTTTCTAATCAAAACTTTAATTTTAACTAGACTTTAATGTCTGACTACTTAATAGTAATAAATATGCTGATCATAATAGAGATTCTTACCTAGTTTTCGCAAATGAACTCTAATCCATCTGTAAAGCCCTAAATTTTGTGCTTTTTCTTTTTTCTGGAAAAGGAGCCCTTTGGTTACATTAGAGTCTCAAAGATGTGTATTAATTCAAATTTTTACTATTTTATCTTGTTAGTAGGCCCAGTGATTTAAATTATATGAAGAAAGATAAAAATGAAGTATGGGCCAATATTTATTAAACATAAATATATATCCTTAAATTTAAAAAAAAAGAGAAAAACAATTTACAACTAAAATTATAGATATATTAATATTACTAAACCAAAGTTACTTTGTTTAATTGTGGAATGTTGATTGTTTATGCCATTCTGGAACTATTTAAGACAATACAAAATGGGTTTTATAACTTCCAAAATAGCAAATGGTAATTTTTAAGTTGTTGAGATCAAGTCTTACTCAACGCCCTTTGACAGAATCATCTATTCACAAGTGGCATTGTTGATTCTACATAAATATGCCTGGTAGACAGGAAAAGCTTTTCATAGCTCCTCAAAGGAAAAGTAAAGGCTTAATAAATAAGAATAGATATTTTAAAATAGCATATGCATTTTCAATCCTGGATGAAACAGAATAAGCACATTTTACCCTGTCTTTACCACTGAATGCAACTATAAAAACTGGATATAATGCATGGAGCAGATTTTGAGGGTTCTGGAAACAGTAATACAGGAAACTTGTGTATCATGACTAGAATTCAAAGTAATACCAAACCAGAGGTGAGATTACTCCTCTGGCTTTCCTGGTGGCTCGGTGGTAAAGCATCCACCTGCAATAAAGGAGATGCGGGTTTGATCCCTGGGTCTGGAATAACCCCAGTAGAAGGAAATGGCAACCCACTCCAGTATTCTTGCCTGAGAAATCCCATGGACAAAGGAGTCTGGAGATCTACAGTCTATGGGATCACAAAAGAGTTGGACACAGTTTAGAGCCTAAACAACAACATCCTAGAGCTAAATTAAATAAAGCCTGAAGGAAATGGCTTCTGTTCATCCAGAAGGCATTCTAGAAGACCACTTTAGTTCTGACTTAAGAAGCAGGAAAAGGAACATCTAATGCTTAGATAGACTACAGAAATCACCTTTTTGTATTTTTCCCTCTTTTTCCCATCCTCTTGCATTTGAACCACCCAAAAATACTTCTGTGTGTATTAGTCACTCAGTCATGTCCAACTCCTTGCAACCTGACTCAGGGATCAAACCTGCATCTTTGTGTTGGCAGGCAGATTCTTTACCATCTGAGCTACCAGGGAAGCCTGAGGTAAATAAAAGTTCTAATAGAAACCTGAGCTTCCCTCATATCTCAGTCAGTAAAGAATCTCCTTGCAATGTAGGAGACCTGTGTTTGATCCCTGCATCAGGAAGATCCCCGAGAGAAGGAAATGGCAACCCACTCCAGTATTTTTGCCTGGAGAATCCCATGGACAGAGGAGCCTGGAGGGCTATAGTCCATGGGGCCACAAAGTCATGACTGGGCATGCACTCGCACAACAAAAACCTACAAGAAGCAAAACTGTGAAACAGGTGGACATTCAGCCCCTTCAGTGGAACTATGGTCCCAAGGAGGTGAGGTGATCCTTCCTTNCTAGAGAAGGAAATGGCAACCCACTCCAGTATTTTTGCCTGGAGAATCCCATGGACAGAGGAGCCTGGAGGGCTATACTCCATGGGGCCACAAAGTCATGACTGGGCATGCACTCGCACAACAAAAACCTACAGGAAGCAAAACTGTGAAACAGGTGGACATTCAGCCCCTTCAGTGGAACTATGGTCCCAAGGAGGTGAGGTGATCCTTCCTTGCCTTTTCTCTCACTCCACTGTATCTCTGCTTTGTTCTACAGGTGGGCATATTTATGAAAGGGCAAGGAAAGAGGATTAACTAAAGCCCCAGCTTCCGGGCCACATGACCAAAAAGGGGAGATCCAGGGAAAGGAAACCAAAACATCCAGTTCAGTTCAGTTCACTTCAGTCGCTCAGTCGTGTCTGACTCTTTGTGACCCCATGAATCACAGCACACCAGGCCTCCCTGTCCATCACCAACTCCCTGAGTTCACTCAAACTCATGTCCATTGAGTCAGTGATGCCATCCAGCCATCTTATCCTCGGCCGTCCCCTTCTCCTCCTGCCTCCAATCCCTCCCAGCATCAGAGTCTTTTCCAATGAGTCAACTCTTCGCATGATGTGGCCAAAGTATTGGAGTTTCAACTTTAGCATTAGTCCTTCCAATGAATACCCAGGACTAATCTCCTTTAGGATGGACTGCCTAGACCTCTTTGCAGTCCAAGGGACTCTTCTCCAACAACCAGAGAGACTGCTAATAGAGTGGATGGAGCTTGGGAAAGCAATATCATATAATAATTTATAAACTTCTGAGCTAAATCTTGAGATGTTTACATGTGGATGACAGTAATAAAAATACCAAACAATTTGAGAACCAAACCAACACACAGATCATCCCCAGGTGGGAGACAAATGCAAATAATCTAATAAGGTCTTTTGAAACTGAACTAATGAAGGAGCCATTACTGATAGAAAACAAACTAGAACTTGCAATCTGAATCCAATTAGATTGTTAACTAAAACAAAAATAAGTTATCCATAAAATTTAAAAAAGACTAATACACTCATAATACTCAAAATATCTAGGATACAATTCAAAGTTACTGAGCATACAAAGAACCTCAACTCTCATGAGAAAATTCAGTCCACAGACATCAATACAAAGTAATGCAGATCTTGACATTTTCTGAGAAAAATTTTAGAGTAGCTACTAAAAAACTACTCCAACAAACAATCATAAGCATTATTGAAATGAATAGAAAAAAGTTATCAGCAAAAAGAAGAAAGAATATCTAAGCACATTTTAGAACTAAATAAAATTGAAATTTGAAATTTTGAAGTCTTTGAATGGAGATTACAAGGAAGGTACTCAGTGAACTTGA
This sequence comes from Raphicerus campestris, assembly GCA_006410735.1. NCBI lineage: Eukaryota > Metazoa > Chordata > Mammalia > Artiodactyla > Bovidae > Raphicerus > Raphicerus campestris. The sequence continues at coordinate 169,353 of SJYW01016461.1, read as the reverse complement.
AGACAGATTAACAGAAATTATTCAGTCTGAAAAACACTGGGGGGAAAATATGAAACTAAGTGAATAACACATCAGAGACCTGAATGACAGTAACAAAAGATTTGATTTTTTTTCTATTTCTAAAATTCATTTATTTTTATTTGAAGGATGATTGCTTTAAAATATTGTGTTGGTTTCTGCCATACATTGACATGACATCAGCCATAGGCGTATATGTCCCCCCTCTTGCACCTCCCTCCTGCCTCCCACTCCATCCCAACCCTCTAGGTTGTCACAGAGCCCTGGGTTGAAATCCCTGAGTCATATAATGGATTCCTCTGGCTATCTGTTTTATATACAGTAGTATAACACTGAGAAGATATTTGAAGAAGTGATGGTTGAAAATATGACAATAGACATAAAACTATGGATTCAAGAAGCTTAGCAAATATATAGCAAGATCCCAAAAGTCCACACCCAGACATATCAAAATCTGCAAACTAAAAGCAATAAAAATAATTTTAAAACATTTAGAAGAAAGAGAAGCATTTTCTATGCAGGGAAAGCAACTTGAATTATAGACTTCACATCAGAAATTGGAAACCAAAAGGAAGTGACAGGACACTTTTTAAATGCTGAAAGAAAAAGCTATCATGTCAATATTCTATGCCTAGTAAAAATATATTTCAAGAATGAAGGTGAAATAAATTCCTAGATATGACAGTAAAAGTACAATCCATAAAAGAAAAGAGAATTGACAACATGATCCCCATTAAAACTAAATACAAAATAAATCCATGATGAGACACTACCACCTACTGTATTGAAATAGCTAAAATTTAAAAAATAAAACCAGGAACACCAAGTGCTGGTAAAGGAATGAAACAATAGAACACTCACACATTGCCCTGGAGATTCAGAATGGCTCAACAGCTCTGCAAAACCATTTTTCAGTGTCTTAAAATGGGTGACATACACTTACCATGTGACTTATCATCTCCACTTTTAAACTCACCCCAAAATCTACATACAATTTTTTATCAGTTCCATTCATCATCTTCAAAAACTGAAGACAACTCCAATTTCTTTCAACAGGTAAGTGGATAAGGAAACTGGTACATCCATATAAAAGAATCCAACTTGACAATAAAACAAGAAAAAAACTATTGATGCCACAAGAACTTGACTGCACCTCAAATGCATTATACTGAATGAAGGAGCCAGTCTCGAAAATTCACATACTCAGTGATTCAATACAGATGACATTTTCATAAGCAGAAACCTGCGGTGACGGGAAACAGGGAAGGGTGTGATGGCAACACTAGGAGCTTTGTTTGGCGGGTAATGGGATTGCTTCAATCTATACATGTTGAAATTGGCTAAATCAAAAGGAAAATCTTACTTTAGCATATAACAATTTAGAAATAGTATTGAAAAACTTGTACACGGTCATTTGACAAAGATGAAAATGAATAAAAATAAAGTATGTTTAATGTAAAAAAAGAGCATTTGTCAAATGCTACACATTTGGTGCTACCAGGGTAGCTTGCATTATTAGGGCTATAATTAAGATTAATTTTCATTCCATATGGATTTTGCCATGTCTGCTTGATGACCTACTAAATTGTTAAGATTCATTGGTTCATGCCTCCCTGAATCTTTTCATTAATCTTCCCTCTCTCTTTCAGGTGAATTTGTCCAACCCTTCCTTTAGGTCATCTCTTTACCCTATGCATAATTTTATCACAGCATTCTTCCAGATATTTCCCATGTTAATCTACAAATTCCATAAAGGAAAAGACAGTTCACTTTTCAGCATCAATTCCTAGCAAAGAGTGGTATACACTAAACACCAAATAAATGAGTGTTGAATGAATGAAATGTTTTTTTTTTCTAGGAAAATTTAATCCTTTTAATAGATAAATCATATAGAAGCTGGCAGATAATTGGTTAAAAAATAGTAACAGGAAAAAAGTACAAGAGAGCAACAAATTTGTCAACAGATGAAGAACACATAATAAAAATGTTGCTAGAGAGCATTTATGAAAGTTGCTACCTAACATCTATATATTTAAATTTTAANATGTGTTATTCTTTTCAAAGTTGGTTGTAAATCAAACTCTCTAAATTGCTTCCAGATCAGTCTTTTCAGGCGAAGCATTAAGATGATAGTTCTACCAGCCAAAATGCTAATGTTTGCTCCAATCACACACACGATTATAAATTCCCCTTTCCTAATATAGAAGAAGGAGATGCCAAGCCAGCCAGTCATCGCTTCTCCAGGTCAGCAGATGTGCTGTCTGCATTAGAAGATGCTGTCAGCAATTTGGTCACGATATAGCTCAGATTTTTGAGAGCTCAGTTGTGTGTCTCTGTGAAAAGACTTTGGCATAAATTCCCAAAATATTCTTATTTTGAATTCTGAATGTAATATCAGATGAAAGTAGAATATTCAAGCTGAACTAAAGTAGACTTTCTGACAGGAAAATATTTTATAGTGCTTCAGACTTTAGTCTTTGATTATACTGTTTGAAATGCATATAAAACTCATTCTTGGGTCTTCTCTTTCCCCTTTTTCTAATCAAAACTTTAATTTTAACTAGACTTTAATGTCTGACTACTTAATAATAATAAATATGCTGATCATAATAGAGATTCTTACCTAGTTTTCGCAAATGAACTCTAATCCATCTGTAAAGCCCTAAATTTTGTGCTTTTTCTTTTTTCTGGAAAAGGAGCCCTTTGGTTACATTAGAGTCTCAAAGATGTGTATTAATTCAAATTTTTACTATTTTATCTTGTTAGTAGGCCCAGTGATTTAAATTATATGAAGAAAGATAAAAATGAAGTATGGGCCAATATTTATTAAACATAAATATATATCCTTAAATTTAAAAAAAGAGAAAAACAATTTACAACTAAAATTATAGATATATTAATATTACTAAACCAAAGTTACTTTGTTTAATTGTGGAATGTTGATTGTTTATGCCATTCTGGAACTATTTAAGACAATACAAAATGGGTTTTATAACTTCCAAAATAGCAAATGGTAATTTTTAAGTTGTTGAGATCAAGTCTTACTCAACGCCCTTTGACAGAATCATCTATTCACAAGTGGCATTGTTGATTCTACATAAATATGCCTGGTAGACAGGAAAAGCTTTTCATAGCTCCTCAAAGGAAAAGTAAAGGCTTAATAAATAAGAATAGATATTTTAAAATAGCATATGCATTTTCAATCCTGGATGAAACAGAATAAGCACATTTTACCCTGTCTTTACCACTGAATGCAACTATAAAAACTGGATATAATGCATGGAGCAGATTTTGAGGGTTCTGGAAACAGTAATACAGGAAACTTGTGTATCATGACTAGAATTCAAAGTAATACCAAACCAGAGGTGAGATTACTCCTCTGGCTTTCCTGGTGGCTCGGTGGTAAAGCATCCACCTGCAATAAAGGAGATGCGGGTTTGATCCCTGGGTCTGGAATAACCCCAGTAGAAGGAAATGGCAACCCACTCCAGTATTCTTGCCTGAGAAATCCCATGGACAAAGGAGTCTGGAGATCTACAGTCTATGGGATCACAAAAGAGTTGGACACAGTTTAGAGCCTAAACAACAACATCCTAGAGCTAAATTAAATAAAGCCTGAAAGAAATGGCTTCTGTTCATCCAGAAGGCATTCTAGAAGACCACTTTAGTTCTGACTTAAGAAGCAGGAAAAGGAACATCTAATGCTTAGATAGACTACAGAAATCACCTTTTTGTATTTTTCCCTCTTTTTCCCATCCTCTTGCATTTGAACCACCCAAAAATACTTCTGTGTGTATTAGTCACTCAGTCATGTCCAACTCCTTGCAACCTGACTCAGGGATCAAACCTGCATCTTTGTGTTGGCAGGCAGATTCTTTACCATCTGAGCTACCAGGGAAGCCTGAGGTAAATAAAAGTTCTAATAGAAACCTGAGCTTCCCTCATATCTCAGTCAGTAAAGAATCTCCTTGCAATGTAGGAGACCTGTGTTTGATCCCTGCATCAGGAAGATCCCCTAGAGAAGGAAATGGCAACCCACTCCAGTATTTTTGCCTGGAGAATCCCATGGACAGAGGAGCCTGGAGGGCTATAGTCCATGGGGCCACAAAGTCATGACTGGGCATGCACTCGCACAACAAAAACCTACAAGAAGCAAAACTGTGAAACAGGTGGACATTCAGCCCCTTCAGTGGAACTATGGTCCCAAGGAGGTGAGGTGATCCTTCCTTGCCTTTTCTCTCACTCCACTGTATCTCTGCTTTGTTCTACAGGTGGGCATATTTATGAAAGGGCAAGGAAAGAGGATTAACTAAAGCCCCAGCTTCCGGGCCACATGACCAAAAAGGGGAGATCCAGGGAAAGGAAACCAAAACATCCAGTTCAGTTCAGTTCACTTCAGTCGCTCAGTCGTGTCTGACTCTTTGTGACCCCATGAATCACAGCACACCAGGCCTCCCTGTCCATCACCAACTCCCTGAGTTCACTCAAACTCATGTCCATTGAGTCAGTGATGCCATCCAGCCATCTTATCCTCGGCCGTCCCCTTCTCCTCCTGCCTCCAATCCCTCCCAGCATCAGAGTCTTTTCCAATGAGTCAACTCTTCGCATGATGTGGCCAAAGTATTGGAGTTTCAACTTTAGCATTAGTCCTTCCAATGAATACCCAGGACTAATCTCCTTTAGGATGGACTGCCTAGACCTCTTTGCAGTCCAAGGGACTCTTCTCCAACAACCAGAGAGACTGCTAATAGAGTGGATGGAGCTTGGGAAAGCAATATCATATAATAATTTATAAACTTCTGAGCTAAATCTTGAGATGTTTACATGTGGATGACAGTAATAAAAATACCAAACAATTTGAGAACCAAACCAACACACAGATCATCCCCAGGTGGGAGACAAATGCAAATAATCTAATAAGGTCTTTTGAAACTGAACTAATGAAGGAGCCATTACTGATAGAAAACAAACTAGAACTTGCAATCTGAATCCAATTAGATTGTTAACTAAAACAAAAATAAGTTATCCATAAAATTTAAAAAAGACTAATACACTCATAATACTCAAAATATCTAGGATACAATTCAAAGTTACTGAGCATACAAAGAACCTCAACTCTCATGAGAAAATTCAGTCCACAGACATCAATACAAAGTAATGCAGATCTTGACATTTTCTGAGAAAAATTTTAGAGTAGCTACTAAAAAACTACTCCAACAAACAATCATAAGCATTATTGAAATGAATAGAAAAAAGTTATCAGCAAAAAGAAGAAAGAATATCTAAGCACATTTTAGAACTAAATAAAATTGAAATTTGAAATTTTGAAGTCTTTGAATGGAGATTACAAGGAAGGTACTCAGTGAACTTGAAGACAGATTAACAGAAATTATTCAGTCTGAAAAACACTGGGGGGAAAATATGAAACTAAGTGAATAACACATCAGAGACCTGAATGACAGTAACAAAAGATTTGATTTTTTTTCTATTTCTAAAATTCATTTATTTTTATTTGAAGGATGATTGCTTTAAAATATTGTGTTGGTTTCTGCCATACATTGACATGACATCAGCCATAGGCGTATATGTCCCCCCTCTTGCACCTCCCTCCTGCCTCCCACTCCATCCCAACCCTCTAGGTTGTCACAGAGCCCTGGGTTGAAATCCCTGAGTCATATAATGGATTCCTCTGGCTATCTGTTTTATATACAGTAGTATAACACTGAGAAGATATTTGAAGAAGTGATGGTTGAAAATATGACAATAGACATAAAACTATGGATTCAAGAAGCTTAGCAAATATATAGCAAGATCCCAAAAGTCCACACCCAGACATATCAAAATTTGCAAACTAAAAGCAATAAAAATAATTTTAAAACATTTAGAAGAAAGAGAAGCATTTTCTATGCAGGGAAAGCAACTTGAATTATAGACTTCACATCAGAAATTGGAAACCAAAAGGAAGTGACAGGACACTTTTTAAATGCTGAAAGAAAAAGCTATCATGTCAATATTCTATGCCTAGTAAAAATATATTTCAAGAATGAAGGTGAAATAAATTCCTAGATATGACAGTAAAAGTACAATCCATAAAAGAAAAGAGAATTGACAACATGATCCCCATTAAAACTAAATACAAAATAAATCCATGATGAGACACTACCACCTACTGTATTGAAATAGCTAAAATTTAAAAAATAAAACCAGGAACACCAAGTGCTGGTAAAGGAATGAAACAATAGAACACTCACACATTGCCCTGGAGATTCAGAATGGCTCAACAGCTCTGCAAAACCATTTTTCAGTGTCTTAAAATGGGTGACATACACTTACCATGTGACTTATCATCTCCACTTTTAAACTCACCCCAAAACCTACATACAATTTTTTATCAGTTCCATTCATCATCTTCAAAAACTGAAGACAACTCCAATTTCTTTCAACAGGTAAGTGGATAAGGAAACTGGTACATCCATATAAAAGAATCCAACTTGACAATAAAACAAGAAAAAAACTATTGATGCCACAAGAACTTGACTGCACCTCAAATGCATTATACTGAATGAAGGAGCCAGTCTCAAAAATTCACATACTCAGTGATTCAATACAGATGACATTTTCATAAGCAGAAACCTGCGGTGACGGGAAACAGGGAAGGGTGTGATGGCAACACTAGGAGCTTTGTTTGGCGGGTAATGGGATTGCTTCAATCTATACATGTTGAAATTGGCTAAATCAAAAGGAAAATCTTACTTTAGCATATAACAATTTAGAAATAGTATTGAAAAACTTGTACACGGTCATTTGACAAAGATGAAAATGAATAAAAATAAAGTATGTTTAATGTAAAAAAAGAGCATTTGTCAAATGCTACACATTTGGTGCTACCAGGGTAGCTTGCATTATTAGGGCTATAATTAAGATTAATTTTCATTCCATATGGATTTTGCCATGTCTGCTTGATGACCTACTAAATTGTTAAGATTCATTGGTTCATGCCTCCCTGAATCTTTTCATTAATCTTCCCTCTCTCTTTCAGGTGAATTTGTCCAACCCTTCCTTTAGGTCATCTCTTTACCCTATGCATAATTTTATCACAGCATTCTTCCAGATATTTCCCATGTTAATCTACAAATTCCATAAAGGAAAAGACAGTTCACTTTTCAGCATCAATTCCTAGCAAAGAGTGGTATACACTAAACACCAAATAAATGAGTGTTGAATGAATGAAATGTTTTTTTTTTTTCTAGGAAAATTTAATCCTTTTAATAGATAAATCATATAGAAGCTGGCAGATAATTGGTTAAAAAATAGTAACAGGAAAAAAGTACAAGAGAGCAACAAATTTGTCAACAGATGAAGAACACATAATAAAAATGTTGCTAGAGAGCATTTATGAAAGTTGCTACCTAACATCTATATATTTAAATTTTAATATGGTGGTTTCTAACACAATACTGAAGGAGAATAACAAAGTTGAGGTTTTGATAATTGCCCAGATTCAAAAGCTATTATAAAGCTATAATAAACAAGACAGTATGGGATTGGCAAAAAAAGAGACAGATAAATTAATGGAACAGAATGAAGAGCCCAAAAATTGACCTCCATAAATATTTTCAACTGACCTTTGACACAGAAGCAAAGGCAGTACAAAAAATGGTGATAGAACAATTGGACATGCATATGCAAAAAATGAATCTGGATACAGACCTTACACTCTTCACAAATATTAGCTCAAAATGGATTACTTACCTAAATGTAAAAACAAAACTATAAAACTCCTGGAAGATAAGAGCGAAAACCTAAATTGCCTTATGATAATACCATTTTAGATACAGCACCAAAACTATGAATGAAATTATTGATAATTCAGACTTTATTGCAACTAAAAACTCCTCTGTGAAAAACAGTGTGAAGAGAATTAGAAGACAAGCTTCAGGATGGGGGAAAATATATGAAGATGCATCTGATAAAGGATTCTTACCCAAAATATACAATGAGCCCTCAAAACTGAATGGCAAGAAAATAATGCAATTTAATAATGGGCCAAAGCCCTAAACAGAATCTCACTAAAGTAGATAGACAGATGTCAAATAAGCAGATGAAAAGATGCATACATAACTGCTGTTGTTGTTGTTGAGTCTAAGTTGTGTCTGACTCTTTGTGAGCCCCATGGACTGCAGCATGCGAGGCTTCCGTGTGCTTTACCATCTCCTGGAACTTTCTCAAACCCATGCCTATTAATGTCTCAAACCCATGTCTGTGATGCCATCCAACCATCTAGTCCTCTGTCATTTCCTTCTCCTCCTGCCTTCAATCTTTCCCAGCATCAGGGTCTTTTCTAATGAGTCAGTTGTCTGCATCAGGTGGCCAAAGTATTAGAGCTNGCAGATAATTGGTTAAAAAATAGTAACAGGAAAAAAGTACAGGAGAGCAACAAATTTGTCAACAGATGAAGAACACATAATAAAAATGTTGCTAGAGAGCATTTATGAAAGTTGCGACCTAACATCTATATATTTAAATTTTAATATGATGGTTTCTAACACAATATTGAAGGAGAATAACAAAGTTGAGGTATTGATAATTACCCAGATTCAAAAGCTATTATAAAGCTATAGTAAACAAGACAGTATGGGATTGGCAAAAAAAGAGACAGATAAATAAATGGAACAGAATGAAGAGCCCAAAACTAGACCTCCATAAATATTTTCAACTGACCTTTGACACAGAAGCAAAGGCAGTACAAAAAATGGTGATAGAACAATTGGACATGCATATGCAAAAATGAATCTGGATACAGACCTTACACTCTTCACAAATATTAGCTCAAAATGGATTACTTACCTAAATGTAAAAACAAAACTATAAAACTCCTGGAAGATAAGAGCGAAAACCTAAATTGCCTTATGATAATACCATTTTAGATACAGCACCAAAACTATGAATGGAATTATTGATAATTCAGACTTTATTGCAACTAAAAACTCCTCTGTGAAAAACAGTGTGAAGAGAATTAGAAGACAAGCTTCAGGATGGGGGAAAATATATGAAGATGCATCTGATAAAGGATTCTTACCCAAAATATACAATGAGCCCTCAAAACTGAATGGCAAGAAAATAATGCAATTTAATAATGGGCCAAAGCCCTAAACAGAATCTCACTAAAGTAGATAGATAGATGTCAAATAAGCATATGAAAAGATGCATACATAACTGCTGTTGTTGTTGTTGAGTCTAAGTTGTGTCTGACTCTTTGTGAGCCCCATGGACTGCAGCATGCAAGGGTTCCGTGTGCTTTACCATCTCCTGGAGCTTTCTCAAACCCATGCCTATTAATGTCTCAAACCCATGTCTGTGATGCCATCCAACCATCTAGTCCTCTGTCATTTCCTTCTCCTCCTGCCTTCAATCTTTCCCAGTATCAGGGTCTTTTCTAATGAATCAGTTGTCTGCATCAGGTGGCCAAAGTATTAGAGCTTCAGCTTCAACATCAGTTCTTCTAATGAATATTCAGGATTGATTTCCTTTATGATTGACTGGTTTGATCTCCTTGCAGTCCAAGGGACTCTCAAGAGTCTTCTCCAACACCACAGTTTATTTTTTTATTGTAATTTATTTTCTTTTTTTTTTAATACTTTATTCTACTTTACAATACAGTATTGGTTTTGCCATACATTGACATGAATCAGCCACAGGTGTACATGAGCTCCCAATGCTGAAGCCCCCTCCCACCACCCACCCCACACCATCTCCCTGGATCATCCCGTACACCAGCCCCAAGCGTCCTGTATCCTGTATTGAACATAGACTGGTGCTTCATTTCTTATATGATAGTATACATGTTTCAGTGCCATTCTCCCAAATCATCCTACCCTCTCCCTCTCCCTCAGAGGCCAAAAGTCCATTCTATACCTCTGTGTCTCTTATGTTGTCTCACCAACAGGGTCATATTACTATCTTTCTAAATTCCATATATATGTGTCAGTATACTGTATTGGTGTTTTTCTTTCTGGCTTACTTCACTCTGTATAATCGGCTCCAGTTT
>SJYW01016461.1:120298-130512 GCA_006410735.1 Raphicerus campestris | reverse complement strand
GGCTCCAGTTTCATCCATCTCATTAGAACTGAGTCAAACTTATTCTTTTTAAGGGCTGAGTAATACTCCATTGTGTATATGTACCACTGCTTTCTTATTCATTCATCTGTTGATGGACATCTGGGTTGTTTCCATGTCCTGGCAATTATAAACAATGCTGCAATGAACATTGGGGTACATGTGTCTCTTTCAATTCTGGTTTCCTCGGTGTGTATGCCCAGCAGTGGGATTGCTGGGTCATAAGGCAGTTCTATTTGCAATTTTTAAAGGAATCTCCACACTGTTTTCCATAATGGCTGTACTAGTTTGCATTCCCACCAACAATGTAAGAGGATTCCCTTTTCTCTACATCCTCTCCAGCATTTATTGCTTGTAGACTTTTGGATCGCAGCCATTCTGACTGGTGTGAAATGGGAAACTGCTGTTTTTAAAGAAAGCGCATGAAGAAGAACTCACTCTTGCAGACACGACAGACCACTTTCCAGCTGAGAAAGAGTAGCTTCATAAGGGATATTGCCCACCCTTAGAAGCTAAAGGGAAATTCTATCTGAAAAAGACACATTGTTCCCCCAAATTGTTGTCATCTCTAAAACAGATATATCCTGGACATCAAAATGTTCTTTATATTCCTTTTGATTTTTGACTGCATACATACATCAGCTAAAGAAGTTCTAAGCAGTTATCCAAGACTAACAAAATTGCCTTTATCAGAAAATTTTAGATAACTGGGAACAAGTGTGCTTTTTTATTTGGTTTTAGTTTGCTTTGGTTATCAGGATAATTACTTTTATTCCAAGCTTTATTATAGAGGATAGAATCACTAGANATATAGCTTGCAAAAAGATTGGTACAACACATAAATAATTTTTAATACTCTCTCTGGGCTAAAATTTTATGCCCCATGATCTATTAAGGCAAAAGAATAAACCATTTATACGTAGTAAATACCTATGCAACATTAATTTTTTACAAAGCCCACTATTTAAGTATAGCTAGGCACAGAGTATTCATTTTAAAGAAAGATGAACTCTCCATGAAGAAAGGTGATTCCTGAGCAGACTTTAATGGATTTAGTTTTATTTTCCTCAAAGGAAAACATCACAGTTCAAATACTGGCAGAAGCCAGATAAAGTGAGAAAATAGCCAGAGACATCCATGAAGGAGAGTTAGACAAAGCTCCAAGATTTGGGTTATCCACTTAAGTTAGAAAAAGAAGGACATTGGAGAGAAAATATACTATGAAAGATAATTCATTGAAAGATATGAAGTATATATTAGTATTATTTTTATCATATTATTATTACTAATATTATTAGTCTTCAAACTTCACCAGCTCTCCTCCTTTCTAGTCTTCTGAGACTTCCTCAAACAGATTACTATGATGAATTCTCATTCACCTCAAATATTTCCTTCTGCTGATTAAAGGAATCATGCTTTCTCTATTTCAGCCTGCTGTACTCATTCTCAAATATCAATATATGTATCCAGGTCAGAACAATATACATCATTTGGCCAAAGTCACATTTATCCCACTGTTCACAGCTTATTTTTTTCATAAACAGTTGTTTTGTAAAAGTTATCATTTAATGACGGCTTAATCAGTGATTGATATATTAAAAGAATTTAATAAATGCATGACCAGAAATAGTTTGCGGTAATCACCATTATCCACATTTTGTATTCAGATCACCAGAAACTTGAATTAAGCATTATGCAGGAGTTTTAATAAAGGTAGGGTGGGATCATAACATAGAAGTAAGTTACATGTCCTTAGTCACATAGTGAGCAAAAAATGCATTAGTCAATCCCAAAACTGTCTGATTCACCCACCTTCGTCTTGATCTTCCTAACTAATTCTAAGACTCTCAATATCAGCAACAGCCGAGAGATCTTTCGTCTCTCACTCTGCCTAACATGAATACATAGAGAGTTCACAGTCCATATCAGTTCCAGAGATGAAAATCTAACTCCACAATGCAAGTAAACCTCTACTAAATTATCAGCTCTGAGTTTTGATGCTTTTGAGATTCCAAATCTAACATTTCAAATTAGGAAATTTAGGTGTGATTTCAAGGTAAGAAGCAGTAATGACAATTTTTAGGAGATAATTTATGCTTACACTCAACTAAAATTGATTTGAAGTGAAAATGGGGGTGCACCTCAACCAAATTTTGTAACTGTCAGATTTTCTATTTATTTTTGTGTGATTTGAATTTGATTTGAGTCTGGTTATCAGAAAATTATGTAAATTCAAGAGTCATTAAATCAAACACATTCTTCATTTCAGATTCATTCAAGAATACTTATTAAACACAATGCAATTATATGCAAGACAATGTGCCAGGTGATATGATAACTAGAAAGATGAAAACTATAAACCCAGATCTCAAGGAATTTGAAATATACTATAGGAGATAAAACTTATAGAAAAGTGACAAGATCAAAGACAGAATACATATCCATAAGTAAAATGTAATCATTCAGAAGAGTTATGGTTTCCAATAAATAGATGAGGGGAGAAGACATGGAAAGTATAGAAACTGAATTGAGAAGGAAGGAAGAAAAACAACTTTTCCAGTCATCTGAAACACATCTGGAACTGTGCTTAATGTTTTAGCATTTTAAAATGTAATTCTCTAGAAATTCTTTCCAGTGTCTAAAACTCACTCTACAGAGAGACAAAGGTCATCACTTTTCCAAGAAAGGTCCATTTAGGCAAAGCTATGGTTTTTCTAGTAGCCATGTCTGGATGTGAGAGCTGGACCATAAAGAAAGCGGAGTGCCGAGGAACTGATGCTTTTGAACTATGGTGCTGGAGAATACTCTTGAGAATCTCTTGGACTGCAAGGAGATCCAACCAGTCCATCCTAAAGGAGATCAGCCCTGGGTGTTCATTGGAAGGACTGATGCTGAAGCTGAAGCTCCAGTACTTTGGCCGCCTGATGTGAAGAGCTAACTCACTAGAAAAGATTATACCCTCAGTGAAAGAGTGACTAGAAAAAACATTCTACCCTATTTGACAAAGATAGATAGCAAAGAACTCTAACTGATTTTCAGGTGAGGGGAAACTAAGATTTCAATATTATAAACTGGCATTTGAAGACATGTAAATTTTAAAATCATACCAACTGAGAGATCTGAGAGGTTTTATATAAACAAAATTATATAAAATAAATTAATTTAAAATAGTTTCATGCATGCTTCTGGTTTTGCAGCAAAGAAGTCAAGCCCTCTAACAGAAAAAAAAATTCCTCTGAATAGACCTCATTATATTTGCACAGGTAATTTCATAACAAGTGTAATCTAATTTTCAAATATCCCTAGTAAATAGACAAGAAAAGCCAACCCTGTAGAAATGTATCAAATATTGGGAAGTCAGGATACAAACATAAAATGAATATTCTAACATAATGTCAGTATAAGATAACTTAAATTATCAGCCAAAGAAAGAGAATTATCCATGATTATTTGAGAAAGTTATAAATGCATGTAGAAATGAAAAACATAATTGCTGAACTTAAAGGCTCATATCACAGAATGGGAAACTGTCTTCCAAAAGATTTGAACACAACTGTTCAAGACCATCCATTCCCATCCAGAAGAAAATCACTACACAAACTGTGGGAGATCAAAAAACGGAATGCCACTCAGGAAAGGAAAATACGAAACTACTGATAAGTGCAAAAATATGGGTAAAACTCAAAGCCACTGGGTTGAGACAAAGTCAGGTGCAAAAGTGCACATATTGTACAATTCCATCTGTAAGAAGTCCAAACAGGGGCACACTAGTCTATCATTATGGAACTTTCTATCGTAATGGAAATCAGATAAGTAGTCAGAAAGTTTGGGAAGGCAGGATTAGAAAACTATCCAAAGAAATTTTCTGAGTGGCCACCTTTTTATAGCTAAACTGTGCTGGTACTTATATGCTGTCGTTCAGTCACTACATTCTGTCTGACTCTTTGAGACCTCATGGACTGTAGCATGCACTGTCCTTCACACTCTCCCAGAGTTTACTCAAATTCATGGCCATTTGAGTATGAAAAGCAGATACTTATACAGATGTATGTTGGAAATCAATGGAGAAACAGTGGAAACAGTGTCATACTTTATTTGGTGGGGTGGGGGGGCAGCTCCAAAATCACTGCAGGTGGTGACTGCAGCCATGAAATTAAAAGACACTTACTCCTTGGAAGAAAAATTATGACCAACCTAGATAGTACATTCAAAAGCAGAGACTACTTTGCCAACAAAGGTATGTCTAGTCAAGGCTATGGTTTTTCCAGTGGTCATGTACGGATGCAAGAGTTGGACTGGGAAGAAAACTGAGCACCGAAGAACTGATGCTTTTGAAGTGTGGTGTTGAACAAGACTCTTGAGAGTTCCTTGGACTGCAAGGAGATCCAACCAGTCCATTTTGAAGGAGACCAGTCCTGGGTGTTCTTTGGAAGGAATGATGCTGAAGCTGAAACTCCAGTACTTTGGCCACCTCATGCAAAGAGCTGACTCATTGGAAAAGACTCTGATGCTGGGAGGGATTGGGGACAGGAGGAGAAAGGGATGACCGAGGATGAGATGGCTGGATGGCATCACGGACTCGATGGACATGAGTCTGAGTGAACTCTGAGAGATGGTGATGGACAGGGAGGCCTGGCGTGCTGCAATTCATGGGGTTGCAAAGAGTTGGACACGACTGAGTGACTGAACTGAACTGAACTGAACTGAATTGAACTGAACTGAACTGAACTGAAGTATCAATAGTAATCTGCCTATTTTATTGTTTGTGAATTATGCCTCAAAAACCATTTGGGAGCAATTTTTAACACACTGAAGAGAGAGATGTAACTTTATAGTAATAGCTAATGTTTATTGAGTGCTGAGCATGACTCTATTTTGCTGCTGCTAAGTCACTTCAGTCGTGTCCGACTCTGTGTGACCCCATAGATGGCAGCCCACCAGGCTTCCCCATCCCTGAGATTCTCTAGACAAGAACATTGGAGTGGGTTGCCATTTCTTTTTCCAATGCATGAAAGTGAAAAGTGAAAGTAAAGTCACTCATTCATGTCTGACTCTTTGCAACCCCATGGACTGCAGCTCACCAGGCCCCTCCATCCATGGAATTTTCCAGGCAAGAATACTGGAGTGGGATGCCATTGCCTTCTCTGTACTCCATTTTACTTATAGGTAAATGATGTTAAGAAGGGATTGTTTTCATCCCCAATTTTTCCTATTAAGAAACTGAGGCAGATAGAAATTTGAATCTGCCTGTGCATAACAATGAACTGGGATTCTAATACCTGGAGATGTATCAAACTGATTCCAGGCCATCCGCAGGCTAAATAAATCAGACACTCTGAGGTTAAGTTTGAGTCAACAATGAACATTATTGCCCTAGAGAAACTTGAAGATTTGCTCCCTGGAACATTTATAAGAATGTTCACAGCCTATTTATTTGTGTTAGCACATAACTGAAGCCAACTAAAACAGGAAAGATGAATAATATTGGATTCTATTTATATGAGACTATTTAGCAGTAAAAATAAATGCCTTTCAGCTATTTTCTTGGATATGGATATCACAAAAAATAGAATGAAAACAGCAAGTTGCAGGAGATTTTCTGCAATATGATGTCATTAATACTAATTTCATAAACATTTAAACTAACCAATATATTGAGTATGTGGAATAAAACCATTAAGAAAAGCAAGAATATTATAAATAAAAAATTCAAAACCGTGGCTCCTCTAGGGTAAAAGTAGAGAAATAAATCAGACACAAAGAATTTCAAATACTATGAGAATATTCCTTGTTTAAATTCAGTTAAACTATAGGTATGTTCTTTACATTATTCTTTATGCACAATATTTTTATTAAATAATTTATATAAAAATTATGAATAAAGAGTATAGCAGTTCTAACAACCCAGCAGTGACTAGTTCATTTTTGTAAAATTAAGCTTAAGCTATAGATGCAAATTTTAAAGAATAGATAACACATTACAAATCATCAATTCAGTTCAGTCACTCAGTCATGTCCCAGCACTTTACGACCCGATGGACTGTAGCATGCTGGGCTCCCTGTCCATCAGCAACTCCCGGAGTTTATCTAAACTCATGTCCATCGAGTTGGTGATGCCATCCAACCATCTCATGCTCTGACATCCCCTTCTCTTCCTGCCTTCAGTCTTTCCCAGCATCAGGGTCTTTTAAAATGAGTCAGTTCTTTGCATCAGGTGGAACTTCAGCTTCAACATCAGTCCTTCCAATGAATATTCAGGACTGATTTCCTTTAGGATGGACTTGTTGGATCTCCTTGCAGTCCAAGTGACTCTCAAGAGTCTTCTCCAACACCACTCTTCAAAAGCATCAATTCTTAGGTGCTCAGCTTTCTTTACAGTCCAAGTCTCACATGCATACATAACTACTGGAAAAACCATAGCTTATTAGACAGAACTTTGTTGCCAAAGTAAATGTCTCTGCTTTTCAATATGCTGTTTAGGTTGGTCATAACTTTTCTTCAAAGGAGCAAGTGTCTTTTAATTTCATGGCTGCAATCACTATCTGCAGTGATTTTGAAGTCCAAAAAAATAAAACCTCTCACTGTTTCTATTGTTTCCCCATCTATTTGTCATGAAGTGATGAAACCAGATGCCATGATCTTAGTTTTCTGAATGTTGAGCTTTAAGCCGACTTTTTCACTCTCCTCTTTCACTTTCATCAAGAGGCTCTTTAGTATTTCTTCACTTCCTGCCATAAGGGTGGTGTCATTTGCATATCTGAGGTTATTGCTCTCTCTGCCTGCAATCTAGATTCCAGCTGGTGCATCATCCAACCTGGCACTTTACATGATGTACTCTGCATATAAGTTAAATAATCAGGGTGAAATATATAGAGCCTTAATGTACTCCCTTCCCGATTTGGAAACAATTTGTTGCTTGATGTCCAGTTCTAACTGTTGTTTCTTGACCTGCATACAGATTTCGCAGGAAGCAGGTCAGGTGCTCTGGTATTCCCATCTCTTGACAAATTTCCCACAGTTTCTTGTGATCCACACAGTCAAAGGCTTTGGCAGAGTCAATAAAGCAGTAGTAGATGTTTTTCTGGAACTCTCTTGCTTTTTCGATGTTCTGAAGGATGTTGGTAATTTGACCTCTGGTTCCTCTGCCTTTTATGAACTGAGCTTGAACATCTGGAATTTCTTGGTTCACATACTGTTGAAGCCTGGCTTGGATAATTTTGAGCATTATTTTGCTGTCATGTGAGATGAGTGCAATTGTGTGGTAGTTTGAGCATTCCTTGGCATTGCCTTTCTTTGAGACTGGAATAAAAACTGCCCTTTTCCAGTCCTGTGGCCACTGTTGAGTTTTCCAAATTTGTTAGCATATTGAGTGCAGCACTTTCACAGCATCATCTTTCAGGATTTNTATTTCTTCACTTCCTGCCATAAGGGTGGTGTCATTTGCATATCTGAGGTTATTGCTCTCTCTGCCTGCAATCTAGATTCCAGCTGGTGCATCATCCAACCTGGCACTTTACATGATGTACTCTGCATATAAGTTAAATAATCAGGGTGAAATATATAGAGCCTTAATGTACTCCCTTCCCGATTTGGAAACAATTTGTTGCTTGATGTCCAGTTCTAACTGTTGTTTCTTGACCTGCATACAGATTTCGCAGGAAGCAGGTCAGGTGCTCTGGTATTCCCATCTCTTGACAAATTTCCCACAGTTTCTTGTGATCCACACAGTCAAAGGCTTTGGCAGAGTCAATAAAGCAGTAGTAGATGTTTTTCTGGAACTCTCTTGCTTTTTCGATGTTCTGAAGGATGTTGGTAATTTGACCTCTGGTTCCTCTGCCTTTTATGAACTGAGCTTGAACATCTGGAATTTCTTGGTTCACATACTGTTGAAGCCTGGCTTGGATAATTTTGAGCATTATTTTGCTGTCATGTGAGATGAGTGCAATTGTGTGGTAGTTTGAGCATTCCTTGGCATTGCCTTTCTTTGGGACTGGAATAAAAACTGCCCTTTTCCAGTCCTGTGGCCACTGTTGAGTTTTCCAAATTTGTTAGCATATTGAGTGCAGCACTTTCACAGCATCATCTTTCAGGATTTGAAATAGCNAGAGGGCCCAGCAATGCATAGCCCCCTGGCCATAGAGCTGTATAACTGGGGGGCCCCTTGCTCCTTGGGGAGAGCCTCTGCATTATATTTATTCTCTCTTTTACAGGTCACCTATCTAGGGGTATGGGTCTTGACTATGCCACATTTCTGCTCTCCCTGCCTGTCTGTGTTTCCTTCTTCATGTCTTTAGCTGAAGATCTTATCTGCTGTTGTTTAGTTGCTTAGTCATGTCTGACCCCATGGACTGCAGCCTGCCAGACTTCTCTGTCCTTAAGATTATCCTGGCAACAATCCTGGAGTGGGTTGCCATTTCCTACTCCAGGGGATATTCCTGACCAATGGATCAAACCCACATCTCCTTCATTGCAGTTGGATTCTTTACCACTGAGGCACCAGGCAAGCCTTAGTCTTTAGATCTCTTTCGTGGGATAATTGCTCTGTAAATAGTTTCAGTTCTGGTGTGCCTGTGGGAGGAGGTGAGGTCTGGCACTTTCTACTCTACCATCTTGAACCCAGCACTTATCAATTATTGCCAGAAGCATGTGATTAGTTGCTAGCTACAACTGAAATAAAAAGCATTAACTTGCACAAAGCTCCCAGTACTCCACCTGCTATTCTATCTGCCTTGCATGTATTATTGCATTAATCTTAGGACACTAGCATGTCATATGCTTATGATTATCTCCAGTAAACAGTGATGTAACTAAGGGACAAGAAGTTTACACAACTTGTCTAAGGTAACACTTCTGGTTGGGAACAGAGCTAAGATTTAAACCCAGGCTCTCTGATTCCATGCTTGGATCCTCAGAGTTCCTAATAAAGGCAACCTGGTTTACTCCCATGCCTCTAAAGTGCCGAGAACAGAGCAAAAACATGAACTTCGTATTAACCTGCAAGAGGTTCCACCCCCATTGAATGGTTAGGGTCAGCACAATGGTTAGCACAATGAATATAAATACCCTCCTGTCTGGAAAGCAGAAGAGATCCACACACAGAGTGAGAGTGTGGGTCTACACTGAGCAGAGCAAGGGTTAGTTGGCATATTTTTGGAGACTTTGAAAATCTGAAACTCTCTTTCTCTTTCCCTAGCCAAAGGAAAAGCTTTTGGTTTGGTATAAAGTTATTGGATCTCTTTTTTTCTCTATCTCCAAATTCTATAGACACTCTTCTGATATTTGTGGGTTTTTTTTTTTTTTGCAAAAGAGACATTTGAGTCAACTTTTTTTTCATATTTTTTCTTATTATACTAGTTTGCCTTTGTAAGTCTATAATTTTTTTTCCTTGTCAGTGTATTCTTTTTGATTTCTGTTTTATTGAGCTATGTGTCACACAGCACTATAAAAGTTTACAGTGTATAGGATAATGATTTTATTTACATACATCGTGATGTAATTACCAATAAGTTTAATGAATATCTATCATCTCATATACATACAAAATTAAGAAAATAGAAAAAAATCCCTTGTCTTGAGAACTTATGGTTTATCTTCAATAAATTTCATATATAACGTGCTTAGTCACTCGGTCATGTCTGACTCTTTGCTACCCCATGGAGTGTAGCCTGCCAGTCTCCTCTAAGGATTAATCTCCATGGGGATTAACCAGGCAAGAAGACTACAGTGGGTTGCCAGGCCCTTTTCCAAGGAATCTTCCCAACCCAGGGATCAAACCCAGTTCTTCTTTATTGCAGGCAGATTCTTTACTATCTGAGTCACCAGGGAAGTCCAAGATAGAACAGTGCTAATTATATTTAGCATGATGTACATTACAACTCTAGCATTTATTTATAACTGGGAGTTTGTACCTTTTGACTATCTTCATCCAGTTCCCCACCACTGCTTATAACTGTTTCAAAACTCTTTACAAGACAAATCTAGTTATGGTTTCCTTTATATTTTTTCCTCAAGAGGTTTACTTTAATTTTTATTTATTATTTTTGTTTATTTATTTATTTTTACTTTACAGTATTGTATTGTTTTTGCCATATGGGGAGGGAGGTGGAAGGGGGGGTTCAGGATTGGGAACACATGTACATCCATGGCAGATTCATGTTGATGTATGATTTCCTTTATATTGACTTTTTCAGAAAGGA
>SJYW01016461.1:105589-117213 GCA_006410735.1 Raphicerus campestris | reverse complement strand
CATTCTGTGCAAATTTCTCAAGTCTATCTTCCACATTACTGATTTGATTTTCCAAGGTTACTAACCCTTCTTCATTACTTTCACTGAAAATTTTATTTCTGTTATTACATTTTTGGTTCCCACATAAAACCTCATTATCTTACACATTTTCCTGTTTTCCAATCTCAATGTTTCTTTTTTATGGTTTTCTGAATTTGTTTCAAAGGAGTCATACATTATGGTACTTTACTGAGAACACTAAACACTTTTCAAAATTTTTCTTCAAATAACTTGCAAAGATCTCCTTTTGCTCTGCGCGTCCATAATGATAATTTTTTTTCCTTGCTTTTTCATAGACTCTTTCCTTATAAGGAGTGGATGGGATGAGTTTATTATAAATTGGGTAGCTCAAAGTTCCTGAAACTGTTAGTGACTCAGTTGTGTCCAGCTCTGAGACCCCATGGACTAACCACAACCCGCCAGGCTCTTCCATCCATGGGATTCTCCAGGCAAGAATGCTGGCGTGGTTGCCATTCCTTTCTCCAGGAGATCTTCCCAACTCAGGGACTGAACTTGGGTCTCCCACATTGCAGGCTGATTCTTTACCATCTGAGCCACTTACAGCAACTTCCCACTAGCTGTTTCACATACTGTATGTGTTTCAACGCTACCCTCTCAATTGGCCCAGCCTCTCCTTCCCCTGGCTGTGTCCATAAGTCTGTTCTCTATGTCTGCACCTCTATTCCTGGCGTGCAAATAGGGTCCTCAGTGCCACTTTTCTAGATTCCATATCTATGTATTGGTATATATTGTTTCTCTTTGTCTGGCTTACTTCATTCTGTGTAACAGGTTCTAGGTTCATCCACCTCAGCTCAACTGACTCAAATTCATTCCTTTGTATGGATAGCAATATTCCATTGCATATATGTACCACAGCTTCTTTATCTATTCTTCTCATCAATAAACATATCAGTTCTTTTTTATTCAAACGATGAGTGTCTGGTGAATTGACTTGTATATTCATTGGTGAGATTACAAAAGACTAATGAGTTTTCAGTGACTCTGTGAGTATGGCCCTAAAATAGCCCAGCCCTCTCATTCTCAGAACATAATAAATATTTGGAAAAATAAAATCTCCATGATGCCTGGATAATGGGCTCTTTTCTGATTCTGTCTGTTGATATTTCAGTTGCAGGAATGAATATGCAACCATGGGAACCACTGCACTATATTCTACCAATCTAGACAATAAACATAAAAAGAAATATTTTTGTTGGGGAAAGGAAGCAGAGGTCTGTTTAACCTCAAAGAGAAACTGCCAATCCATACACTTGTTATTTATCTTAGAACATGCATTTGGATCAGTGAAACCAACAACTCAAAAGCACAAAAGTTCTTACTACATACTTTGAGGCAGGTAGACACACTTTATGCTTATGAGTTACAATTTTTAATTTGGTCCTATAGTTCTTTTAGTGAGTGGACATTTCTTCCAGATTTTTTTTAAACAGTTAAATTTATCTGGCTTATTTTTGGCTGCACTGAGTCTTCTTTATTGCCTGCAGGCTTTCTCTGGTTGCTCTGACTGGGGGCTTCTCTTCACTGCAGGGTTCTATTGTTGCTGAGTATGGGCTCCAGAGCCTGCCGGCTTCAGTGGTTGTGGCACATGGGCTTAGTTAGCCCCACGACATGCGGGATCTTCCCTGACCAGGGATTGAACACGCATCCCCTGCTTTGGCAGGCAAGTTCTTAATCACTGGACCTCCAGAGAAGTTCTCTTTCAGATTTTGACAATAACTTGTCTAGGCAAAATTTTAAGTTTTCATCTGTTTGAGAATTGAATCCATGGATATATTTTAGTGTGACATTTGAAGATATTGTGGTGAAAGCTCTTATCCAAATAACACTGAATTCTTACAGGCCTCATTATCTTGGGATTTATATGACAAAGGATTCCATGCACCCATTCACCTCATACTTATATTTTTCAACTGGATGGTAGGTTACAGCATGTTTATTCTTTCAAGTCTGCCAATGACTGAAGAAACAAAGTGTTATTGTTGTCATAGTTGTTTCCCATGGTGCTATAGAATTGAGGTTGAAATGTTTATTAATCAGATTTTTTAAGAAATAGTCATAGGGGCATTAAGCAGTCATTCCATCTACTTTGTTTCCAATGAATTTCATTTTCATGGAAAATCTTAACAAGAGTGGAATGGAATACATAGAAACATTCCATTACAGGCTTTCAGTACATAACTGTCTCCTTTCCTTTCAATCCTGGATGCCTGCCTAAGCCAAGGGGCTTTGAGGGGCATTATAAAGACACTGTATATAAAGTGCCGCTTTAATAATCTAGACATTTCATAAATGGAAATTCATAACAGGAAGTAACTTGTCATGCATGTGTTGCTGTTCAAAGTACAATTTGCATGCAAAGTAAAATCATGCATAGCTAACAGATTTTATTCTGTCATTAATAATGAATGCAACTCACCTTAATGGATGTAGTCTATAGGTAGCTTGGAGCAGAGAACCCAAGGGAGTCATATTGCATTTCAAAGAGGGAGGGAGACAGGTTAGGGAAAAGGGAGGCTAGCAACCCAGAAGAGAATGTTACTGCCGGTTTATCACCGAGCTTCAGTGGGAATCCAGAGATGCTAACAGAGAGCAAAGAAAGTTGTCAACAAAAAGACAAATTTGCCTCAGGTCACTTGTGTGTCCCCCAAACCATTGAAGAGCTTCAAGGACAGCAGCCCATGGCCCCATCACACTTCTCACTGTCACAAGGTTCTTTCTCATTATTATAAATCTCCCATGTGAAAATCTATGCCTGGCCTTAAGGCCTTAAGTTTTGATAAACATCGTGTTTCTAACCTCGATAAAATAAGATGTCATGGCTTTCTTGACAGGAGACAGAGGTCACAGAATCACAGAAAAGGATCTCAGTCCAGCAGCCTCAGGTCTATCAAGAGGGAAAAACATCTCAGGCAGACAGAAGCACTTCATCGTTCATAGAACGCCTCGTGTCAGAGCCACCAGTGAAATGTTAGTAAAGGGACGGACACTGTTGTTTAGCTGCCCAGTCGTGTCCAACTTTTGCGACCCCATGGACTGCAGCACACAAGGCTTCCCTGTCCTTCGTCTCCCGGAGCTTACTCAAACTCATGTCAACTGAGTCAGTGATGCATCCGACCATCATCCTCTACTGTCCATTTATCTTCCTGCCTTCACTTATTCCCAGCATCATGGTGTTTTCTAGTGAGTTGGCTCTTTCCATCAGGTGGCCAACGTATTGGAGTTTTAGCTTCAGAATCAGTACTTCTAATAAATATTCAGGATTGATTTTCTTTAAGATGGACTGCTTAGATCTCCTTGCAGTCGAAGGGACTCTCAAGAGTCTTCCCAAACACCACAGTTCAAAAGCACCAATTTTTGGTGCTCTGCCTTCATTATGGTCCAGCTCTCACATCCATACATAACCACTGGAAAAACCATATATTTGACTCTACAGCCCTTTTCAGAAAAGTCTGCTTTTTGTCTCTGCTTTTTAATATGCTGTCTAGGTTGATCATAGCTTTTCTTCCAAGGAGTAAGTGTCTTTTAATTTCATGGCTGCAGTCACCATCTGCAGTGATTTTGGAGCCCAAGAAAATAAAGTCAGCCGCTGTTTCCACTGTTTCTCCATCTATTTGCCATGAAGTGATGGGACCAGATGCCATGATCTTCATTTTCTGAGTGTTGAGCTTTAAGCCAACATTTTCACTCTTCTCTTTCACTTTCATCAAGAGGCTTTTTAGTTCCTCTTCACTTTCTGCCATAAGGGTGGTATCATCTGCATATCTGAGGTTATTGATATTTCTCCCAGCAATCTTGATTCCAGCTTGTGTTTCTCCCAGCCCAGCGTTTCTCATGATGTACTCTGCATATAAGTTAAATGAGCAGGGTGACTATATACAGCCTTGATGTACTCCTTTTCAATTTTGAACCAGTCTGTTGTTCCATGTCCAGTTCTAACTGTTGGTTTTTGACCTGTTTATAGGTTTTTCAAGAAGCGGGTAAGGTGGTCCAGTATTCCCGTCTCTTAAAGAATTTCCCACAGTTTATTGTGATCCACACAGTCAAATGCTTTCGCGTAGTCAGTGAAGGAGAAGTAGATGTTTTTAGTGTGAATGAAGGAGATCTGTATATTGAATCTCTGAACAGGATACTCAAGCATGCTGTTGTATCTTGACTTCTTACTTTGACTTGTGTTTCTCTGGCTCAAACAAAAGATTTTTTGAAAATCTCCTAAAATTTTTAATGAGCTTGATAAAGTTATTAGCTGCTTGCTTATTCCTGTAAAATAACAATCTGTCCTTTTGTAAAGTTGAGATGTTCTTCTGAGCACATTCAGCTTTCAAGAAAACTTAGTGATTCTGAGTTTGACATTTCTTCTGAATTTGAAATCAGCTCTTAGTTAACCAATTAAAGAGCCAACTTGATGTTTAAGAACACAAATTTGCAATAAGTAGATAGAAAAGTCTTGGAGATCTAATGAATGACATAGTCATTATAGGCAATAAACTCTGTAATAGGCTGCCAAGAAGCCAAGAAGCTAGATCTTAATTGTTCTCAACACAAAAAAGAAATAATAATTATGTACTGTGACAAAGGTGTTAGCTAATACTAAGATGGTGATCACATTGTAATAAACCATATTAGCACATTGTATCAAATGTATCAAATCAACACATTTTACATCTTAAGCCTACACTATATGTCAGTTTTAGCTCAATAAAAATAAATAAAATAAAAGCACACACACAAAAGCCAAACTTCACAATAAATATCTTGCTCAACAATGAGACTTTTTCATTCCAACTAACCCGTTTATGTCACACTTCTCCAATTATAAAATACTTAACAAAAAGCTTTCTAGAGAAACAGTGTCACAAATTCACTGAAAGCAAAGTGTGATTTAAAATAAAAATTTCTGTAATGAGAAGATGCANTCAGGTCACTTGTGTGTCCCCCAAACCATTGAAGAGCTTCAAGGACAGCAGCCCATGGCCCCATCACACTTCTCACTGTCACAAGGTTCTTTCTCATTATTATAAATCTCCCATGTGAAAATCTATGCCTGGCCTTAAGGCCTTAAGTTTTGATAAACATCGTGTTTCTAACCTCGATAAAATAAGATGTCATGGCTTTCTTGACAGGAGACAGAGGTCACAGAATCACAGAAAAGGATCTCAGTCCAGCAGCCTCAGGTCTATCAAGAGGGAAAAACATCTCAGGCAGACAGAAGCACTTCATCGTTCATAGAACGCCTCGTGTCAGAGCCACCAGTGAAATGTTAGTAAAGGGACGGACACTGTTGTTTAGCTGCCCAGTCGTGTCCAACTTTTGCGACCCCATGGACTGCAGCACACAAGGCTTCCCTGTCCTTCGTCTCCCGGAGCTTACTCAAACTCATGTCAACTGAGTCAGTGATGCATCCGACCATCATCCTCTACTGTCCATTTATCTTCCTGCCTTCACTTATTCCCAGCATCATGGTGTTTTCTAGTGAGTTGGCTCTTTCCATCAGGTGGCCAACGTATTGGAGTTTTAGCTTCAGAATCAGTACTTCTAATAAATATTCAGGATTGATTTTCTTTAAGATGGACTGCTTAGATCTCCTTGCAGTCGAAGGGACTCTCAAGAGTCTTCCCAAACACCACAGTTCAAAAGCACAAATTTTTGGTGCTCAGCCTTCATTATGGTCCAGCTCTCACATCCATACATAACCACTGGAAAAACCATATATTTGACTCTACAGCCCTTTTCAGAAAAGTCTGCTTTTTGTCTCTGCTTTTTAATATGCTGTCTAGGTTGATCATAGCTTTTCTTCCAAGGAGTAAGTGTCTTTTAATTTCATGGCTGCAGTCACCATCTGCAGTGATTTTGGAGCCCAAGAAAATAAAGTCAGCCGCTGTTTCCACTGTTTCTCCATCTATTTGCCATGAAGTGATGGGACCAGATGCCATGATCTTCATTTTCTGAGTGTTGAGCTGTAAGCCAACATTTTCACTCTTCTCTTTCACTTTCATCAAGAGGCTTTTTAGTTCCTCTTCACTTTCTGCCATAAGGGTGGTATCATCTGCATATCTGAGGTTATTGATATTTCTCCCAGCAATCTTGATTCCAGCTTGTGTTTCTCCCAGCCCAGCGTTTCTCATGATGTACTCTGCATATAAGTTAAATGAGCAGGGTGACTATATACAGCCTTGATGTACTCCTTTTCAATTTTGAACCAGTCTGTTGTTCCATGTCCAGTTCTAACTGTTGGTTTTTGACCTGTTTATAGGTTTTTCAAGAAGCGGGTAAGGTGGTCCAGTATTCCCGTCTCTTAAAGAATTTCCCACAGTTTATTGTGATCCACACAGTCAAATGCTTTCGCGTAGTCAGTGAAGGAGAAGTAGATGTTTTTAGTGTGAATGAAGGAGATCTGTATATTGAATCTCTGAACAGGATACTCAAGCATGCTGTTGTATCTTGACTTCTTACTTTGACTTGTGTTTCTCTGGCTCAAACAAAAGATTTTTTGAAAATCTCCTAAAATTTTTAATGAGCTTGATAAAGTTATTAGCTGCTTGCTTATTCCTGTAAAATAACAATCTGTCCTTTTGTAAAGTTGAGATGTTCTTCTGAGCACATTCAGCTTTCAAGAAAACTTAGTGATTCTGAGTTTGACATTTCTTCTGAATTTGAAATCAGCTCTTAGTTAACCAATTAAAGAGCCAACTTGATGTTTAAGAACACAAATTTGCAATAAGTAGATAGAAAAGTCTTGGAGATCTAATGAATGACATAGTCATTATAGGCAATAAACTCTGTAATAGGCTTCCAAGAAGCCAAGAAGCTAGATCTTAATTGTTCTCAACACAAAAAAGAAATAATAATTATGTACTGTGACAAAGGTGTTAGCTAATACTAAGATGGTGATCACATTGTAATAAACCATATTAGCACATTGTATCAAATGTATCAAATCAACACATTTTACACCTTAAGCCTACACTATATGTCAGTTTTAGCTCAATAAAAATAAATAAAATAAAAGCACACACACAAAAGCCAAACTTCACAATAAATATCTTGCTCAACAATGAGACTTTTTCATTCCAACTAACCCGTTTATGTCACACTTCTCCAATTATAAAATACTTAACAAAAAGCTTTCTAGAGAAACAGTGTCACAAATTCACTGAAAGCAAAGTGTGATTTAAAATAAAAATTTCTGTAATGAGAAGATGCATTTTCAGCTCTCTTATTATAAGAAAATGTCCTGGAATTACTTGAAAGGAAATCACTGGAAATCTCTACCTAGGACCTAAAGAAACATTCAAGAAAAAAAACTGTAGCAGCAATTTTTTCTGGCGGGGGGTTGGGGGTGGGGCCTCAAGTACAAAGTATGCCATATAATGTAAATACTGTGAATAAGATTTCATTCTGTGTGGCAGTATGCTATTTTTCAAAAATAAGGAATGTATCATATATGGAATCAGAAAAAATATACATTTATCCAAATTTAGTGTTGGAACTATCTTTATTTTTCACCTACGGGAACCTGTAGTTGGAATTGAACTGTGGTGGTGTGTGTGTGTGTGTGTGTGTGTGTGTGTGTGTGTGTGTGTGTTCAGTTGCATATGACTCTTTGCGATTTTTTCAGGCAAGAATACTTGAGCGAGTTGTCATTTCCTTCTCCAGAGGATCTTCCTTACCCAGGGATGGAACCTGCATCTTCTGCATTAACAGGCAGATTCTTTACCACTGCGCCACCTGGGAAGCCCTGTGGTTATTAGACATATTCAATTAACTGTGTGTTAGCCACAGTTCTCCCTGGAGGAGGGCATGGTAACCCACTCCAGTATTCTTGCCTGGAGAATCCCTGTGGACAGAGGAGCCTGGCGAGCTACAACCTGTGGGGTTGCAAACAGTCAGACAGGACTGAGTGACTAAGCACAGCACAGCACAGCTAGAGTTCTAGGGATTGGATATAGGGCAGTAAGCAAGATAGATAAAGATCCAGATCTTACAGAATTACATCCTATGGAAAAAGAGTGGTTGAGAAAAGTTTAGACGGTGAAGAACTATGAAGAAACAGCCTACATGATAGAGTGACCGGGAACATTTTTAATTTGGATGCTACGGGAAGTCCTCTCCATGGGTGCAGTGTCTCACTGGGAATCTGAATGAAGAGAAATAAGCCCAGTAGAAGTGTAGCAGAGGATCATTCCAGAGAACAATGAGCGTGAAGCTCTAAAGGCAGAAACCAGTTTAGCATTTGGGAACTAGAAAGACTTATTCCTGGACTCTGCAGAAAGTGAAACCAGTGGCTGAAGATGTCAGGGAAGTGGGCAGGCGGGTGTCTCCGTGAGTGTGTTGGGGCATTTTCACAACCTGCTCATTGATCTGTGCTTGTGCACATTCTCAGTTGCTCTGTTATATCCGAATCTTTGCAACCCCATGGACTGTATCCTGCCAGGCTTCTCTATACATGGGAATTTTGAAGCAAGAATATTGGAGCATGTTGCCATTTCCTCTTCCAGGGAATCTCCCTAACCCAGGGATCCAACCCACATCTCCTGCCTTGGCAGGTGGATTATTTATCACTGAGCCACCTGAAAAGACCTCACTGATCTGCAGTGCTTATCAATTTTCAGGTTTCAAGATAATAATTTTACACTCTCAAAAGTTTCAAGGCTAGCTCACAGAATTCCTGCAGATTTAACAGTCCATTGTGAGTCTCCAGTAAAGTAAGGAAACTGGATTGCATTTGTCGGTAGGAAAGTCAAGTAGGATTTTTCTCAGGTTTCCATTGAAGAGAGACTATCCATCCTGTCTTATAGGCAGATAAAACAACTCCATATTTCCATACAGGAACAACTCCATATTTCCTCTATTCCCATCAGAGGCAACAGGAGTGACTTACCTGATTAGTGGATTTCTGAAAAGAAAGAAGGCTTGCCAGGTAGTGACCCTTGCAGACATTTTCTTGTTCAAAGCAATGTGAACACAAGGAGACCGCATGCTAACCTGATCACACATGCAAGAGAACAGTTGAAGATGGCTTTCCCTGGATAGAGGGGAGGCCACAAAAGTTCAGGGAAGAGAAGTCACAGGTCCACTGCGGTCTCACAACTAGGACGTGTTCTCCAATTATCATTACCGCTAAGGGTGACATGTCTCTCTGACCCTTGTGTGGACTTCTCAGTTCCAAACCCAGTGGGGAGATTAATGGGTGCCATTTTTTTACCCTTACAGCTCAATATTATCATAAGAGCAACATGGAGTGAAGCATGAGAATGATCTGATCAAATTTGTGTTTTATATGAATAGAACGCAGTGTCGGAGAAGGACAGAGAGAAGTTGGTGAGAAACATCCTTTCTAAAGAGCTGTAATTTAACAGAGCTCATAGCACGAGAGTAAACCAGCAAGAAAAAGGTCAAGGAATAGTATTTCTGGCAGAGAGCAAAGATGCTCTGGTAAGAAAGAGCTAGGTAAATTCTAGAAACTGACAGAAGCCAGTGTGGTTGGAACAAAATGAATAAGAGAATGATGGACACCTGATGGTGTGAGGGCAGGGAGCGCCAGACTGTGCAAGGCCCTGTCAAGGCTGCTAGCACGTTTGGCATCTCTGCACAAATTTGAAAAACGTGCTTCCCCAGAACAGATTCATTAGGAAAAAAAAGTGTTCTTCTTGGGAAGGAAAATTAGAAAAAGGTGCTCCATCCTTTCTGTTAATATAACCCGAAGCTCTGAAACAGAACCTGGGTAGCAGCAAGCTGGAGGAAGAAAGACAGGCAGCGCAACCAACCACACGAAAAGAAAGTGGGATTGTATTTCAAGTGATGGAGAGAGTGGCCAAAGAGTCTGAGCAAGTGATGAAAACAGAAAGGATACAGTTTAGGACACCACGGTGCTTGAGTTTCACTTTTGACTCTTTTGCTAGGGCTAGATGTTAAACTTTGGTGTGTCCATTTCCCTGTCTATCCACGACTACATACTAAGTCGCTTCAGTCATGTCTAACTTTTTGTGGCCCTATGGACTATAGACCGCCATGCTCCTTTGTCCATGGGATTCTCCAGGCAAGAATATTGGAGTGGGTTGCATGCCCTTCTCCAGGAGATCTTCCCAACCTAGAGTTCAAACCCACTTCTCCTGTGTCTTTGGCACCTACTATGTCTCCAACATTAGCATGTAGGTTCTTTACCACATGTGTGACCTGGGAAGCCCTTCCTATCTCTAAGATAGGCATATAATTATGGGGTCAGTTCTTCGAGGGATTGCTATTACTAAATATGTGCAACACATGTGAAGCACTTACAACTGTGCCTGAAATTAACCAGGTGTTTCAAAAGTGTTTGCTAAGATTATTATCTAAATTATAGGTTTGAAATATTACCTGGCTAATGTCTTGAGAATAAACTTTAGAGGACAAAGAATAGACATAGAAAACCAATGAGAAATCCTTTGTATTATTGAAAGTGAAAGATGATGGTCTTTGGACCAGAATAACATTAATAAATTTGTAATTATGTGATAATTGATATTCAAATATAGTAACAGATATCATTCGTATCAATATGGGCTTCCCTCATAGCTCAGTTGGTAAAGAATCCACCTGCAATGCACGAGACCCTGGTTTGATTCCTGAGTCATGAAGATCCCCTGGAGAAGGGATAGGCTACCCACTCCATACTCTTGGGCTTCCCTAGCAGCTCAGCTGGTAAAGAATCAGCCTGCAATGGGAGAGACCTGGGTTCGATCCCTGGGTTGGGAAGATCCCCTGGAGAAGGGATAGGCTACCCACTCCAGTATTCTGGCCTGGAGAATTCCATGTATAGTCCATGAGATTGCAAAGAGTCAAACACGACTGAGTGACTTTCACTTTCACTTCACTTCAAAAACATAAGAAACCTTTTAAAACACTGGCATAATACCTTCATCACACTTCGAAATACTGGTAACTTCTTACTGTTGCCAAATATCAAGCCAGTGTTTCAAAATTCTATATTGTCTAATTTTTTAGTTCAACTAACAATATCTATCTTCCCTCTGCACTTGGTGAAGAAAAAAGGATACTCCTTTAGAATATCCTTCTTTTTTTCTTTTCTTTTTTTTAATACTTTATTCTACATTACAATACTGTATTGGTTTTGCCATACATTGACATGAATCAGCCGTAGGTGTACATATCCTTCTATTTGGATTTAGCTATTGCATCCCACAATGCTATTCAGCATGTTTCTCTGTCCAATTTCCCTGTTTATCAGTACTTCAATGTATATATATTTATCTACATTGTCTTATTAGTATTTAATCTACATTTAATCTGCATATTCTCATTAGTTCAGCCTCAGTCTCTCTACAGAGGAGGCTTATATTTCTGTAAGAAGATGCATGCCAGACACACACAAAAGACCTTTATGATTTTGAATGATAGTATCCATTTTATTTACTCTGACAGTGGCACCCCACTCCAGTACTCTTGCCTGGGGAATCCCATGGACGGAGGAGCCTGATAGGCTTCAATTCATGGGGTCCCTAAGAGTCGGACATGACTGAGCGACTTCACTTTCACTTTTCACTTTCATGCATTGGAGAAGGAAATGG
>SJYW01016461.1:86187-97166 GCA_006410735.1 Raphicerus campestris | reverse complement strand
TTTTTGTCCTTTATCCACTGGTATAGAGTATTGCATGATTTGACTTTTGGCTGCTAAACAAACTGGTATGGACTGAATCAACTAGCACTTGTTGGGAGATAATGGTTGGGTCCAACAATAAAGGCTGAGTGGCCAGAAGCTCACAGAGAAATGGGAAAGAGTCAAAGCCAGAGGGCAGCTATCCTTCAGGATTATGTTAAAAAGTATATGAGAGTCAGTGCACTTTGATCTTATTTTCAAAAGACGTGAGTTACTCTCAAGTGTATATATGAGGTTGCTTTATTATAATTTGGTATGTAAAATTTATCAAGCAAGTTATTTTTGAGAGTTTAATCATAAAAATGTTGGTTTCATCAGATGCTCTCTATTGAGATAATCATGTAATTTATTAAGTCATTAACATTTTCAGTTTCATTGACAGATCTCCCAATATTAAATTACTTGTGTTTCTTGAGTATATTGGCTCAAACATCTATTTTGTCATTCTCTGTCAGATGAAAATATTCCAAGCATGGTATTTTCAATTTAAATTTTAGAAGTGAAATGGAGCTATCATTTCTGATCTTCAATTTAAAAATCAGTGTGATACTCCTAAAGAAATGAGATAAATACACAATCAATTGTGACTTTTTTTTGTAATAGATTATATCTCTCAGAGGTTAAATTTTCTTAGTATATTTAAAAGTGTTAACCCTTAAGACATGTTTGTGTGAGTCTGTAGAAATAAATGGAGATGGCAATGGCACCCCACTCAAGTACTCTTGCCTGGAAAATCCCATGGATGGAGGAGCCTGGTAGGCTGCAGTCCATGAGGTTGCTAAGAGTCAGACACGACTGGGTGACTTCACTTTCACTTTTTATTTTCATGCATTGGAGAAGGAAATGGCAACCCACTTCAGTATTCTTGCTTGGGGAATCCCAGGGATGGCGGAGCCTGGCGGGCTGCCATCTATGGGGTTGCCCAGAGTCAAACACAACTGAAAAGACTTAGCAGCAGCAGCAGGAGAAATAAAGATCTTTGATATTTTGCCTTGGGATATGATCTATTAGAATATATATCAAAAATTATAGATGTGTGTTTATTGCATTATTTTTGGTGTGTCTATTTTTCTGTAATTCTTTTAACTTTTAAAGTTTTATATTTTGTATATTTCTTCATTCCCTGTGTTTTTCTTATCTCTCCAGATATTTTAAAATTTTAATTAACACACTTTTATAAATCTTATAACCTTATTTATGGTTTTATTGTTTTTGATCATAAAATGTCCCCTATTTCATTGCTTTTCTTCCTCCATATTTATTATATATTTGTTTCCTTCTTTGAATTATTTAGTTTCTATTCTAGTTTTTGTGTTCATGGTTTGTACATTCATTTTTCTTTATTTTTTATTACAAATGTATTTAAAGTTATAAATTTCCTTTTAAAGGCTGTTTTAGTATCGGGTTGTTTTTTTTCCATTTTACTGTATCCCAGTTTTATGAATTTTTAATAGCTACTTTGTTTAATCCAATGATTATATGGTAGTATGTTACTTACTTTCTGTACATATGCTTTTAAAGCTCTGCTTGATTACTGATTTCAATAGTGAAAGAAAGTATTTAGAATGAAGACTCTTTAGAATTAGACTTTCTTTCATCCACTACATCATTATAGTTTTCAGTGTTCTATGTTTAGTAGAAAAATAATGCTATTCACCATTTGTGTGCTCAGCTGCTCAATTGTATCCAACTCTTTGCGACTCCATGAACTGTAGCCCTCCAGGCGCCTCTGTCCATGAGATTTCCAAAACCAGAATACTGGAGTGGGTGCCATCTCCCACTCCAGGGGCTCTTCCCAACTCAGGGATCAAACCTGCATCTCTTGTGCCTCCTGCATTGTCGGGCAGATCCTTTACCGCTAGCGCCACCCGGGAAGCCCATTCGTGATGTATTAGATTCTGTATTTGTGGATATATCACTCACATATGTGGACATATATTCCTAAAGGCATCCTTGTATGTAGGGGTTTCCCCTGGTGGCTCAGATGGCAAGCAGTCTGCCCACAGTGCAGGAGACTCTGGCTCAATCCCTGGGTCAGGAAGGTGCCCCAGAGAAGGAAGTGGCAATCCACTGCAGGGTTCTTGCTTGGGAAATCCTATGGACAGAGGAGCCTGGTGGGCTGCAGTCCACGGGGTCTCAAGAGTTGGACACGACTGAGCAACTACACCACCACCACCACCATGTCTGTATGCATTCATGAGTACATGCTTGTGTGTAATATGTGTGTAAAATATGCACTTCCAATTTTATTCAAATTCTGTGTNTTTGATGTGTGGGGGGGTTGCATACCTTATGTGTAGGAAATTTGGGA
Organism: Raphicerus campestris; assembly: GCA_006410735.1. Lineage (NCBI taxonomy): Eukaryota > Metazoa > Chordata > Mammalia > Artiodactyla > Bovidae > Raphicerus > Raphicerus campestris. The sequence continues at coordinate 94,816 of SJYW01016461.1, read as the reverse complement.
GATATTTGATAACCATTTGATAACAACCCTACAATCTCCCCTGCAATCATTTCCCATCCTTGCAACCATTCAAGATTTAAGAAGGGAAGTTTTATTACCTCCATTGCATATATGGAGAAACTAAAGCTAGGAGATATTTAAAACCTTAAATAAATTCTCAGAAATACAAAGAGACAAAGACAGGATGTGAACATGGGTCTATCCGTCTCCCAAACTCATTTCTTTGCACTACCAAAATATCATTCCTGTTATCACTGGGAGCAGGGTCACACTTTTTCTATTATTTATTGATATGAAAAGACCAAGAAGGTCTGAAAAGAGACTCACTGAGCACTGGAGTAGGAAGGATCCTAAGAGAAGGCTGTACGTGCTGTGGTTCTTCCCTAAGTCACCTTCGCTGAACCAAATTTTCTTGGAGGAAAAGGGACTCTAGACTTAAGTCTTCACTGTCCAGCTGGATAAATAAACATTGAAAACAGTTTAAGAAGTGTATTTAACTTGTTCAGTAATTAAGATAGATCTCTATCTGTGATGGTTTGCACATGGTCCTGCATAGAACTAGGGCTGCAGGTGCAAAGCATGATCTCTTAGTGTTTCTTTTAGAAATATAATCTCTGATTATGTAAATTCACTACTTCAAGCCCACTGAGTTTAGGCTGAGTGGGGTCAAGGTTTAAGGAGAGATAGGCAATGTTATAAACTACTTCTAAGAAAGAAATGAATGGCTGATTGGACCCCAAACTTATCTGAAGACAGGTCACAGGTGTCATACATGAGACAATCACATATAATCTGTTCTCTACTCTATGAATAGGCCAAAGTGAAGTAGATGTTCAGATACTCAGATTTTATAATAACAGATGAACAGTGAGGTCAGGGGATGATTAGAGATGAAAGCATTCCTCCAAGGAACCGATCCTTGAGTCAGGAAGGAATTCACAAAGGCACCAAACAGCAGCCAGTGATTCTATATGGAAGATGAATTAAACACAGAAGTCACTGAGTTCCACACCATAAGCATTCATTCATATTATTTTGCTGAATTTCCTTTTAGTGAAGGTGGAAAAAAAAAAAGATCCTGGAACATATTTTTCCCACTTTAATCCATTTACATTCATGTCAGATTAATTATTTATACTTAATTTGCTAGAATTCAATGTTTAATTTTTAAAAATGTATAGCATTACATTTTAATAAATAATAGCTAGTAGCATTTTAATAAATAATAGCTAGTAAAGATCATTCAAAATACACAGTAACTTAATTTCATAGCACAACTTTTTTGTGGCCCCATAAATAGAAACAAAATATTGCCTACAAGGAAACTCAGAACTTGGACTCATTTAAAAAACACATCTTTAGTTCTTCCTGCATTGTTAGTATTATTAAAAGTACCTCTGCACCCTCTTAGACTCTGTAACTCAGAATAATTTTGTAAAGCAAAAATACCTACAGGAAGAACAACCCAATTTCCAAAGGTAAAAACAATATTCTATTCCTACATATGCACTTTAGTCTTAAGAGAAATTTGGGATAACCATATAGCATGTTTAATGATCAGTTTTATATATGTGTGTGTGTGTGTGTATTTATCACAAACTAGTAAACATTACAACTCCCACTACTTCATCTAATTATTATCTTCCCATATTTTCCACAGAATCAACTATGAATAAGGCCAATCTGACAACACCAGTTTTAGAAGAGAAGGAAATGTACTCAAAATTAATAAAAGTTCATGATGAAAATTCAACCTTTATATGACATAAGGAAGAATTATAAAGAGTAGAGATATGCATGTGTTATTAATTTTATTAGTACACAAGTTTAGACTGAACAAGACTTACAATTCTAAATGAACAGCCTGATTGGTTTACACACAGTCAAACATGCCTGATCCAATATAGTCCCCATCCACATTTTTAGCCCTCTGTGCTATCTCTTCCCAGCACCACTGAGTTCCACTTACATGAGTCTTTCTCCGTGGTCTTCTTAAGAGTCATACCTCTTGATCCCTTTTTGTATCCTTGCTTTTTCTTCTCCTTACCACGTTCTTTCCCCACATAGATTTTTGTACCAATTTTTACTTTCCCTAATAACTCAAGCCAGATACAACACTTTATAAATCAAAATTAACCCCCTCTCTGGGCTTCCCAGGTGGTGCTAGTGGTAAAGAACCCACCTGCCAATGCAGGAGATATAAGAGACACAGGTTAGATCCCTGGGTTAGGAAGATCCCCTGGAGAAGGTCATGGCAACCTACTCCAATATCCTTGCCTGAAGAATCCCACGGACAGAGGAGCCTGGCTGGCTACAGCCCATGGGTTTGCAAAGAGTTGGACACTACTGAAGTGACTTAGCACGCACACCATGTACCATCCCTTCTGTGCTTCCACTCCCCCTATACCTACACAGAACATTGCAGACACTTGTTTTATAACAATTAGCTAGTTATACAGTCCTTCTTTACCTATCTCACACTAAAGCATCATCTCCCTTGCAAGACATTTGGTCTTGTCCAAATTGTCCTTTGAGAATTTGGTGCACAGTAAAAGAACCATATGTGGTCCTATCCAAAATGTCTATTGAGGCTTTTGATACATGACAAAATGTCTTCAATAGTTGTCCCTACCCAAAACATCCATTGAGTCATTTGGTCAATAATTCATCAAATAATACAAACATCTGACTTTATTAAAATATTATTTAGATTATTCTTACTGTCTTTAGTGATGAATTTGAATTTCACATTTATTTTTTTCTGCCGTGTCATAAAGTTGAGCAGGGTTACTCTTAAGTCAATGAGCAGTTGCTTTAAAGCATATATTGACATGATTATTGACTTTTTTATTAGGTATATCTGCTAACAAATTTGGTTACACAAATTTCATTTTGTTGATATCATCATGAAGTTGCTTGTTGTATCTGAGTATGATCACCAAAAATCTGGGTCATAACTTGTTCAAGGCTTTGTTATTCATCTTTTCACACTTCAATAAATCTCCACTTTGAAGGATAATCCACACCATCCGCTTCTGAAATTTGCCATGCCAGCCTTCCACTGCACTGTTTGTCCTTCGATTGTTGTTCAGGGCTGATGTATAAAAATCCCAAGTGTTCTGGAGAAATTAAGTTTCCCATGGTCTTATTTTGCCTCTGCCTTGCCTTCCAGGGACATATACGCTCTCAACAGAGTCCATTAGGTCATTTATACATTTTTCTGCATTCTCCACAAAGTACTCAAAGATTTCATTGACCTCCTCCACAGGTACAAATGGAAGTTCAGACAATCTGGATGCACACTTATGTGTGTTACTTTCCATTTTCATATATTGGATTAACCAGAAAGTTTATTTCATAAGATGTTACGGAAAAACTTAAATGAACTTTTTGGCCAACCCAATACTTTTATGTTAGATCCAAAGAAGATACTTTTTTTTCCCCNGATGCACACTTATGTGTGTTACTTTCCATTTTCATATATTGGATTAACCAGAAAGTTTATTTCATAAGATGTTACGGAAAAACTTGAATGAACTTTTTGGCCAACCCAATACTTTTATGTTAGATCCAAAGAAGATACTTTTTTTTCCCCACAATGATTGTGAAAAGTGCAACAATCATCCTTTTACTTATACATTTGATATGTTATTTGAATCATATCTATATTAGCAATCTCAAAATCCATCATGCTCAATGAAGTGTTAATGTCAAGATTTCTTTTCCATGCAAATGCAAGTATTTTTCATATGTATATTTATAAAGGTCTTCTCACATTTTCACTTAGTGTATCAATCAATAGTATCATACAACTCAATATTATACCACAAGGTAAATAAATTTAGTAAACCATCTTGGTAATGTCTTGAAGGTGTCATCACTTAACAATGTGGTTCTGATTCTTAAATTTCAAATTTTGTCATAAGTTTTATAAATAAGATCTGTTTTGTTCTCTTGAGCATTGGAATTGTACATAAAAGAAAAAGGTTCTCCCCATCTGATCACTTTATGCTCTGCTGGAATTTCATATCTGTACAAGGAAGTTGGGTTTGGCAGTTAATCTCTGTTTTGAATTCTATTTACTTGCCTCTTTAATATGAGAAGGAGAAGGCAATGGCAACCCACTCCAGTACTCTTGCCTGGAAAATCCCATGGATGGAGGAGCCTGGTAGGCTGCATTCCATGGGGTTGCACAGAGTCGGGCATGACTGAAGCAACTTAGCATTAGCAGCCTCTTTAATGAGTTCTGGTAACATTAATAAGACCTCTTCAACAATATCATGAGAATTCTCTGAGATACCTGTGATGATGCTGCTTTTTGTTTTTCTTCTGCTACATGTTTTACCCTATTTATGGTTTTCTTTACTTCCCCTTCAACACTCAGGTCCTGCTGATATTATCTTGTCCCATTTTTAATGACCTGTAATGTCTTCCAGTATTATTTTGACTGGTTGTATACGAGGCACTGAAGATTCTCCTCTCTTCACAGATCCCTGTTAAAGGAATGTAAAACTATTTCAAGGAGGCATTGACTTTTATTTTGGTGGGAATACTTTTTCTGCCATACTCCATTGATAATTTTCAAACAAAAATCTCATATCGCTAAGTACAAAATAATTTTTTTCTTCTTCTTTTTAAGTCATCTAACCAATGGCTTCTGGTTTTCTGGTAAAGAAACCTCACTAATATTTTATGGATTCAGCACCTCAGCCAGTAGGCAGGTACCAGCATGTTGGTCCATGTTGATTGGCAGGTTAACATGAAAGTCATACCTACTAAAACCCCTTCGAATAACAACAGATATGTCTTTCAGTCTACTGGATCATGCCTCTATAGGATGTCAATTCAAGGGAAACACTACTCATTAACCCTGGACAATGGGATAGTTTTGGGGGGTTAATTAGGTGCCCAGTATCCCCCTTATGGATGCTTGCTATTATACCCGATCACTATGTGGTGGAGAGCCACACCCATTTTCACTCCTCCTTAACAAGCAAGATGCTCTGTACAGTGTTTGCTCAATGCATTCTAGGTTGTTTGACATAGTGGCTTGATCAAGTTCCTCCTATCAAACTCTTTTCTTATTGAACAATCCAGCCACATTCAAGCAAATGCTCAGTGACATATTAATGCAACTTGCACAGAGAAATTCCATCTTCAAATTATCCTCTGTATATTTCTCTAACTGTAGGACTCTCTTTCCTCCATTGTTATTCAGTAGATCAGTCGTGTCTGACTTTTTGCAACCTGATAAACTGCAGCACAACAGGCTTCCCTGCCCTTCATCATCTCTCAGAGTTTGCTCAAACTCATGCCCATTGAGTTGATGATGCCATCCAACCATCTCATCCTCTGTCATCCCCTTCTCCTCTCACCCCAAATCTTTCCCAGCATCAGGGTCTTTTCCAATGAGTCAGCTCTTCACATCAGGTGACCAAAGTATTGGAGCTTCAGCTTCAGCATCAGCCCTTCCAATGAATATTCAGGGCTGATTTTCTTTAGGATTGACTGGCTTGATCTAACTGTCTCTAACTGTAGGATTCTCTTCCTCCATATATATGGTTAATATAAACCCCATTCTCCTGCAGCATCTGAACCCCAATCCATCTACTTTAACCCTTGGTGCAATTAACAGCTAGACTAAGAATGGTTATTATTGACCATACAGCCACAATATAATTATTGAACAAATAAAACATGATATTATTTTATGTATTGATCTTGTAAACCAACAGTATAAGTAGACTTTATGGGCCATTTGAACCCAAGGATGTTTTCTAAGTGTGGACATTTGTGACAGGATTTTTTGGCATGGACCAAGTGTCTTCCCTGATCGCTCAGCTGGTAAAGAATCTGCCTGCAATGCAGGGGATCCAAGTTCGATTTCTGGGTCAGGAAGTTCCCCTGGAGAAGGGATAGGCTACCCAATCCAGTATTCTTGGGCTTCCCTTGTGGCTCAGCTGGTAAAGAATCTGCCTGCAATGTGGGAGACCTGGGTTCAGTCCCTGGGTCAGAAAGATCCCCTGGAGAAGGAAAAGATTACCCACTCCAATATTCTGGCCTGGAGAGTTCCATGGACTATATAGTCCATGGGGGTCACAGAGAGTTGGACACAACTGAGTGACTTTCACTTTCACTTTTTTCAAGTGTCTCAGAGGACATTTTGGACAAAGCCAAATGTCCCCTAATCATGAGCTCATCTCCAAATTACATTATTCTAAACATTACTGTATCTATAGTATCTTAAGTAAGTCCCGGCAGGGACAAGTAATTCACATTTTTGTCATCCATTCTGTTTATCTCATTAAGTCAAAAATATTCTTGGAGAAGGTGTTATATTTATTCATGGAACTGTCTGTTTGAAATCTCTACTTGAGAGATTCTTCAGAAAACTATGGTCCTTATATTCACCTTCCCTGTCTAAACTAGTCTTTTGCATTTCAATAAATAATATCATACTCCATAGAAATATAGGGACTTCTTTTACTTTTCTTCAACCCAACACCCAAACTTTCAGCAAATTAAGTTGGTTCCAACACTGAAAATAAAATTTGAGCTCATAGCTAGCTATATTATGCTAAACTACTATCAGCCTTTTTTTGGACTACTGCCATAGCCTCCTAAGTGACCCTATTTTATTGTTTTCTCCTTCTAGTCTATCCTTCTTAAGTAGCAGTGGCATCTTTTAAAGTGCAAATAAGATAATGTCATCTCCTTTTTTAAATGTTTTGCTTAAAATAGTAGCTTCTTGTACCGCCTATGTTAAAATTCCACCTGGTTATCATGAATTATAAGTAGGGCTGCTAGAATTAGCAAATAATAATAGAGGAAACTCATCTAAATTTGAATTTAAGATAAACAATGAATTATTTTAGTATAAGTATGTCTTGTGCAATCTCTAAGATCATGGCATCTGGTCCCATCACTTCTTGGCAAATAGATGGAGAAACATTGGAAACAGTGGAAGGCTTTATTTCTAGGGTCTCCAAAATCACTGCAGATGGTGATTGCAGCCATGAAATTAAAAGATGCTTACCCTTTGGGATAAAAGTTATGACCAACCTAGACAGCATATTAAAAAGCAGAGACATTACTTTACCAACAAAGGTCCATCTTGTCAAGGCTATGGTTTTTCCAGTAGTCATGTACGGATGTGAGAGTTGGACTGTAAAGAAAGCTGAGCACGGAAGAATTGATGCTTTTGAACTGTGGTGTTAGAGAAGATTCTTGAGAGTCCATTGGACTGCAAGGTGAGGAGATCCAACTAGTCCATCCTGAAGAAAATCAGTCCTGATTATTCATTGGAAGGCCTGATGCTGAAGCTGAAACTCCAGTACTTTGGCCACCTGATGCTAAAAACTGACTCATTTGAAAAGACTCTGATGCTCAGAAAGATTGAAGGCAGGAGGAGAAGGGGACAACAGAGGATGAGATGGCTGGATGGCATCACTGACTCGATGGACATGAGTTTGAGTAAACTCCAGAAGTTGGTGATGGACAAGGAAGACTGGCATGCTGCACACCATGGGGTCCTAAAGAGTCAGACACAACTGAGAGACTGAACTGAACTGACCACCTGAACTGATCCCAGTGCTGAGTTTATTTTGTTCACAGTACTTATGACAGTTCAATAAATCCTTTTTGTTTGCTTATTTATCTCTTTCTTGTTCATTCAGTTCAGTTCTGTTAGTAGCTCAGTCATGTATGACCCTTTGCAACCCCATGGACTGCAGCATGCCAGGCTTCCCTGTCCATCACCAACTCCTGGAGCTTGCTCAAACTCATGTCTATCGAGTCAGTGATGCCATCTAAGAATCTCATTCTGTCATTCCCTTCTCCTCCTGCCCTCAATCTTTCCCAGCATCAGGGTCTTTTCAAATGAGTTAGCAGTTTGCATCAGGTGTCCAAAGTATTAGAGTTCCAGCTTCAACATCAGACCTTCCAATGGACACTCAGGACTGATATCTTTTAGGATGGACTCGTTGGATCTCTTTGCAGTCCAAGGGACTCTCAAGAGTCTTCTCCAATACCACAGTTCAAAAGCATCAATTCTTCCGTGCTCAGCTTTCTTTATGGTCCACCTTTCACATCCATACCTGAATACTGGAAAAACCGTAGCTTTTCTTGTTTATAGTTTTATTAAATAATTTTCTACATAATTTTCTTCTATGAAGGTAGACACTTGTCTGTCTCATACAGGATAAGTTGAATATTTATTAAATGGATGTAGAAAGGAAAAAGGAAATTCAGCTCCAATAGATTTTAATTTAATGTCTGGCCTCAGCGCTAGGATAGAGTTTAAAATAAAGACTGAGTTTGATTGCCAGGGTTTAAAATCCCAGTTCTTACAGTGTGGTAACTTGTGAACAAGTCATCTAATTTTAAAAGTTGTAAAATCTTTATTTCTTCATTGTTAAATTTAGAATAATAGTGGTACCTGCCCCATAAGGCTACAGTAAAAATTAAAAGAGAAATTTTTTTCATACCCAGTATATAGAAAATATTGAATAAATGTTAGCTATTACCATTACTATTGCTATTGATATTCTATAAGCAAGGAAATTTACCATCGATTCTTTAGACACTCTCCAGATTCAAGTTCCCATCTGAGAAGTTTTACTTAAAAAAA
>SJYW01016461.1:60263-83659 GCA_006410735.1 Raphicerus campestris | reverse complement strand
AAAAGTTATGACCAACCTAGACAGCATATTAAAAAGCAGAGACATTACTTTACCAACAAAGGTCCATCTTGTCAAGGCTATGGTTTTTCCAGTAGTCATGTACGGATGTGAGAGTTGGACTGTAAAGAAAGCTGAGCACGGAAGAATTGATGCTTTTGAACTGTGGTGTTAGAGAAGATTCTTGAGAGTCCATTGGACTGCAAGGTGAGGAGATCCAACTAGTCCATCCTGAAGAAAATCAGTCCTGATTATTCATTGGAAGGCCTGATGCTGAAGCTGAAACTCCAGTACTTTGGCCACCTGATGCTAAAAACTGACTCATTTGAAAAGACTCTGATGCTCAGAAAGATTGAAGGCAGGAGGAGAAGGGGACAACAGAGGATGAGATGGCTGGATGGCATCACTGACTCGATGGACATGAGTTTGAGTAAACTCCAGAAGTTGGTGATGGACAAGGAAGACTGGCATGCTGCACACCATGGGGTCCTAAAGAGTCAAACACAACTGAGAGACTGAACTGAACTGACCACCTGAACTGATCCCAGTGCTGAGTTTATTTTGTTCACAGTACTTATGACAGTTCAGTAAATCCTTTTTGTTTGCTTATTTATCTCTTTCTTGTTCATTCAGTTCAGTTCCGTTAGTAGCTCAGTCATGTATGACCCTTTGCAACCCCATGGACTGCAGCATGCCAGGCTTCCCTGTCCATCACCAACTCCTGGAGCTTGCTCAAACTCATGTCTATCGAGTCAGTGATGCCATCTAAGAATCTCATTCTGTCATTCCCTTCTCCTCCTGCCCTCAATCTTTCCCAGCATCAGGGTCTTTTCAAATGAGTTAGCAGTTTGCATCAGGTGTCCAAAGTATTAGAGTTCCAGCTTCAACATCAGACCTTCCAATGGACACTCAGGACTGATATCTTTTAGGATGGACTCGTTGGATCTCCTTGCAGTCCAAGGGACTCTCAAGAGTCTTCTCCAACACCACAGTTCAAAAGCATCAATTCTTCCGTGCTCAGCTTTCTTTATGGTCCACCTTTCACATCCATACCTGAATACTGGAAAAACCGTAGCTTTTCTTGTTTATAGTTTTATTAAATAATTTTCTACATAATTTTCTTCTATGAAGGTAGACACTTGTCTGTCTCATACAGGATAAGTTGAATATTTATTAAATGGATGTAGAAAGGAAAAAGGAAATTCAGCTCCAATAGATTTTAATTTAATGTCTGGCCTCAGCGCTAGGATAGAGTTTAAAATAAAGACTGAGTTTGATTGCCAGGGTTTAAAATCCCAGTTCTTACAGTGTGGTAACTTGTGAACAAGTCATCTAATTTTAAAAGTTGTAAAATCTTTATTTCTTCATTGTTAAATTTAGAATAATAGTGGTACCTGCCCCATAAGGCTACAGTAAAAATTAAAAGAGAAATTTTTTTCATACCCAGTATATAGAAAATATTGAATAAATGTTAGCTTTACCATTACTATTGCTATTGATATTCTATAAGCAAGGAAATTTACCATCAATTCTTTAGACACTCTCCAGATTCAAGTTCCCATCTGAGAAGTTTTACTTAAAAAAAAATAATAATGCTTAATAAAGGATGATTTAAAGTGAGCAAATGTGGAAAAAAGCTACAGAACTATTTCCCTCAGTAAACTAGGGTAAACAGGAACAAGTCAAAAACAAAGAGTAACACAAATAGTAAAGAACTATTTGCCCTATCTGCCTGAACTTTAATATTCTCAGGGCCTTCCAGGGGGATGCAAGAAAAAAAGAAAAAATAATTGTTCTATTTTCCACCTCTTCTAGTTTCATTGTCTAATTCACTTATCAGAATGAACTTGATAGGGCCAGAAAAAGTAAATAAAAAGCAAGTAAAAAAATGGTGGGGGGGGTGGCGCAGTTATTGACCAAATGATGTTATCGTATGGACGGGCAAACACTCTAGGGCTGCCCCTCTGTGGGCATCTGATTCCTATTATCTCATGGGGAAACTGTCAGGATGGCCTTTCTGATGGCAAGAGTCTGAGATGAGCAAATATCTGTGAGAGAAACCCGACGTGTTTCTGAATAAAATCGAAGGGACATATTAAGCAAATCCAAGGATATTTTAAAAACATTCTACTTTCTCAATTCTGTTCAAAATGGATGAACCTCAGAATCCAGATGTTTTTATATAATTTCAAAGTTATACAAATTGTTTTGGCATATACAAAGTTATTGATTTAAGTGTAATTTTCTGACAGTACAGAAGGAAGGAAAAAAAATTCCATTATATGATGTTAATTGTTAGAGAAACTTAGGTCTTAAAAATCAATGTTTCCTCCCCAGAATGGAGAGAGAAGAAAAACTTTTAAAATCACTCCAAACTATTTTTGTTCTCTCAGACCAGAACATAAAGAGGTTTGTTCATTTTCAATTGAATTTAAAATAAAGTTGTGGGGATGAGGAACAGTATGTCAACTTTCTGTTCAAAATGCATGTTTTCAACATTAGATGTAGTATCATAAACATGATGCTATTATAACTGAAATCAAGCTTTGGGTACTCTGCCAAATGCATGTTTTTTAGGCATGCAAATAGTGTCCTTTTAAAAGATGTATTTATAACTCATTCTGAAAAAAAAATTATTCAAAAGGATTCCTTCATTCTTTTTTAAGTCCACTGTTTTTACAACCGGATCATCCCAGGAATATTACTGAGTTTAACATAATATGGCTTTCATTTGACTAGCCACTGCCAATTATACTGTAAATACCAAAGGTTATTCTTGACTAAACAAATTTACCTAAGAGAAAAATAAGAAAGTCAAAGAGAGATCCGGCCTCAACTAATCAACCATTTACTTGTTTCTGAAGTTCCATAATCAGACATTTAAGTGTAATCGTACAATGGAAGGAGAAAGAAATTACAGACTAAACTTCAAAGCAGCCATTAGAAAATGGCACAGAAGTGCTGTTCTTTATTAGCTGAATATGTGAGAATTGGATTCTTCCCATACATTCCTTTCAAATTATAGCATAATGTCTTTGGAAGATAGTCATAGTTGCCTAGGAAATTCAGTCAAGACTATCCAGTTAGATAATGCCGTAATCACTGGCTTGAAACATTTTCAATAGTGTAAGTTTATAATCAAATTATAGGTATTATAAATGGCACAATAAGAATAATTCATACATCAATATATCTATTAATTATTTATCCATAACTAAAGGACTACTTTCAAGGCAGCCCATTATCCACTGAATAGAAAGAACTGATAACTGTCAGAATATAATTAGAAAATGCTGAGTTATGTTGGTAAACTTGAAGGCATAGTCATATACATCTAACCATGCATTATATTATGCAGCAAAATGAATTTTCAGTAATATACATCATCTAACAACTTATCGTTAAAACTCATGATTTATTTTACATATACTGAAGGGTGCAGACTTTATGTTTATTTGATGACCTAAAAAAACACTAAGAACATGAATGAATTGGAATCTCCAATCATATCTAATATGCAAAAGAGGAGTATTTTGAGCCTTATAGTATCCAGTCAGCATATAAATACATTTAACCACGTAATAAAATAAAAAGTCTTCAGTTATGCTAAGCTGTGTAATGCCAGCATGACTGACAAGGTTTTTCACAATACTATATAAAATGAGCTTTTAGCTCAAACTTAGGCAAAATAATGAATATTAAACTTAGGTTTTCTTGGCTTCTCTTACAGACTCCTCCATGTATTATCAATATGAGCATATGAACTTGAACTTATGATTCAGTTTCTCTGGATCTCAATTAACTCTTGTGTAAAATGAGGACAACTTGCCTTATGGGATATTTTTGCTAACAAGTCAGTATTGCTGGCATTTAGCACATGCTCAGAAGTGTTATTTCCTTTTACCTCTTGAGAATGAAACAAGGATAGTCAGCCTTCACAAGCTGAGGAGACAGGCTTGAGCTTTTAAAGGACACTGAGAACCACTGCAAACTTGAGTTTGTATTAATGTTTGACATGGTTCTAGTTCGACATTCCAGATACTCCAAAACAAGTAACTAGCCTTCCTTCCAAGTTAGAATGTTCTAAAAGCCGTAGTAAAGGCAATGAGTCTGAATAGAGACTGAATCAATAAAGATTGAAATTTGCTTTGTAAACTTTTCCCTGGGAGTCAAAGAGAGCTTGAAGAAAAACCTTAGAAATTACTTTGGGGTACAGTACCTAAAACTCACAAACAGATGTCATTACCTTATTCCTCACGATATACACCCTTAGCACCACTATCCCATCTTCCCCATCAACTGGTCATTACATGTTCAGGGCACAGTGCTACATGGTAGCCATCTCTCTACTTCACATCACTATACAATGCTTAGGAGAAGGCAATGGCACCCCACTCCAGTACTCTTGCCTGGAGAATCCCATGGACGGAGGAGCCTGGTGGGCTGCAGTCCATGGGATCGCGAAGAGTCAGACACAACTGAGCGACTTCACTTTCACTTTTTGCTTTCATACATTGGAGAAGGAAATGGCAACCCACTCCAGTGTTCTTGCCTGGAGAATCCCAGGGACGGAGCCTGGTGGGCTGCCATCTATGGGGTTGCACAGAGTCGGACACGACTGAGGCGACTTAGCAGCAGCATAGAATGGTTAGGTTATCACTTCTTAGCAAGCAAAACCTAAGAATCATAACTTCAAAATCTATTTTATCACTTCTTAGCAAGCAAAACCTAAGAAACATAACTTCACAATCTATTTTATCATTTCTAAGTCTGTGGAGCAAACTATAGACCACGAGTTTCTCAGAGACCTTGTGACTGATGTAGATCCTGCCTCACTGACTTCAGATTCTGCTTGTCAGTATTAACCCTGTGAATCTGATTCACTCTTAAGAGGCAAGTCAGCTGCTAATTTCTTTCTTCTATATAATATTTAATAGCACAGACCAACAAAGATCATTGCTGGCCCTGATGTAAAATTATTTTATGTGGAATTCCTTAGCTTGGAAGGTGATGCCATATTTCCCTGGAAAGTCTTTGCTGACATTCCCTGGACTAGGCAGACATCCCTGCTATGACTGCTCACACAATACTGAGTTGTCCTGTGACCTCCCACTCATACATTACTTTAATTATAGGTTTATTGTTGGTCCTCCCAATCAGACTATATTCACTGTAAAAACATGGGGTTTATCTGTTTTGTTGTATTCTAGGGATCTGGGATTCTGCTTGGTTCATAACAATGTTTAAGCACTTTCATCAAATGGCTGACATTAACAATATAATGCTTCTTCTCCATATGATTAGGAATACCATTCTTTACACTTGGGGACAATTTTTCACTCTAGGAGTATTTAACAAACATATGCCCTTGCTTTCAGCTTAAATATTTTCTATCTTCCTATTTGTAGGTATATACCTACTTTAGCCAGGCCCTGATACACAGAAGACAATTAAAAATATATTTGAATGAATAGATTAGTTAGTAAATTAACCCTCAACATTGTATTCTAAGGACATTGATTTATAACTAAAAATCCCTGGGCCATATAATAGATTTCTATTTTTTTCTTAACTAAGGTTAGAGTCCTCCAGTGGTCAAATTGACTTTTTCAGATTTTTTCCATTACATAGGCCATAAACCATAAAACTACAAGTTGTGAGAAGATAGTTCTGCTGCGAATGCATTTTAAAGGTAAATGTTGGCTTTTTCTGTTCCTTGTTAAACGTTTATATGATAATAGCTTCATACTTAGCATTCTTCTGTTAAAGTAGATACTAGACTTGATTTAAAATAAACATCTCTAGTTAAGTGTTAGTGTATTAATGGTCTTGTTCTTAATGCTCTCTTACGAAAATGCAAACATTCTAAGACCTTCCCTAGCTATGCAAGAGTCATTCCACAGTTTTGTTTTGTTTTTAATTCCAAATTGATTCAATTTTCTCACAAAACTACAGTTAAAAGAGATTAGAAATTCTTAATAGGTATTATGAATGATCCAATACTTTATAACAGGTATTATGAACAGGCATTTTAATTCATAACAGATATAATGAAGCTCCAAAACTTTGGCTACCTAATGCAAAGAACTGACTCATTGGAAAAGACCCTGATGCTGGGAAAGATTGAAGGCAGGAGGAGAAAGGGGCAACAGAGGATGAGATGGTTGGATGGCATCACCAACTTGATAGACATGAGTTTGAGCAAGCTCCAGTGGTTGGTGATGATCAGGGAAGCTTGGCATGCTGCAGTCCATGAGATCGTAAAGAGTCAGACACAACTGAGTGTCTGAACTGAACTGAACAGGTATTATAAGTCAGAATCACATTAATAAAGCACAGGAAAGCTTTTTTTTTTGAATCAAGGGACCATGTCTATGAGTTTTTATTTGTGGACATATCAAGAATGGCCTACTAATCTTGATGCAGTTTTTTTGGCCAGTGGCATCACAATGAACATGTGTGTCCACACTGCTTTTCACTGTCAGTTCGAGACCTTTTACAGCCATTTTTACATAATCCATCTGGTTCTGGAATCCAAAATAGCCCTTAATATTTGAAAGGAGGACTCTTGTATTGAAACGGTTCACTCTCAGGACCATGTGAGGCTAAACTGGCCAGCCTAAAGATGAAGTCCTAGGTCCCAGGAACCTGAGGGGACAAGAGTGTACACAGAAATTTCTGAGGAGTCGAAAGACTTAGGTCACTCAGCTCAGCACTAAAACAGTTCTGAAAAGTTTACAAAGTAACTTCATCACTCACAAAGACTCAAAATTAAAACTGTTTTTGTTTGCTTACTTTGGTATGCCTATGTGGTTTTAACACAACACATTACAATCACTGGAATTTGTAATTTAAACACAGTGTTAAAGCGTAACCTTAACTCTGTTGGGCTATGAGTCATAAGATGCCTTCTGTTAAACAAGTGAGCGAGATCCCTCTGTAACCTACTAGTTAAGTCAGTCTGACTCAAGAGGGCATTAAGCTAAAAAAAAAAAAAAAAAAAAGAATAAGCAAACTTTGAATAAATGCCCATGGTCCCTTGAGAAAACATTATTTGGTTATGTGTAGTTATCCATGAAGATCTTCTTACTAGCTATGTTAAATATAATCTAGAAGTGAGCCCACAAGCCCCATTTTTGCATGCTACCAGAGCTGTAGTTTGTAATGTAGAAAAAATTATACAGCTGACCAAAATAGCCTGTTAAGTGAAATCTGGAATATTTCTTTAGAATCACTATTTTCTGATTTTCTTTTTTTAATTTATGTTTAAGCTAAGGAAAGCTAAATGCTGCTTGTTTAGTAACCAATTACCAGGAATTTCAGATTAATACTGGTATATTCTTCCTTATGTCCAAAATCTTTGTTTATGTACATGAAAATTAAGTCTATTTAACACTGCTGCTGCTGCTGTTAAGTCGCTTCAGTGGTGTCCGACTCTGTGTGACCCCAAAGACAGCAGCCCACCAGGCTCCCACATCCCTGGGATTCTCTAGGCAAGAACACTGGAGTGGGTTGCCATTTCCTTCTCCAATGCATGAAAGTGAAAAGTCAAAGTGAAGTCTCTCAGTTGTGTCCAACTCTTAGCGACGCCATAGACTGCAGCCTACCAGGCTCCTTTGTCCATGGGATTTTCCAGGCAAGAGTACTGGAGTGGGGTGCCATTGCCTACTTTTATATAAACTCCATTCCCAGAAACCTGAGGAGAACATATTTATGCAAAGGTAAGTTCTTGACAGTAGTTAGATTTCTTACCCTGATTCTCTTGAAGTGTCCAAAAAAGACCATCCACTAGATCTAGTTGAAGAATAGGCTGTATTCTTCAACTATAAAGGCAGAATCACCTTCCTCAAGGAGGCAATAGAAACCCCATTAGGAAATCCCTAACACTCTGCTGTCATTGCTGCTACCTGGGTTAATGGTTGCTGGAAAATTCTTTAAAGTGTCCTTCTGCTAGTTTCTTTTATTCCTTTATTGTCATCCCCTTCTCTTAATGCATTCTTCCTATTTGATCTCATCTGGATGTGGAAACCATCACCTTTGCCTGCCACCACTATCAAAGTGGCACAGAAACACGCTGGAGCTCCATCGGTCATAGTTTATAGTTTCTTCATTAACTATGGTAAAATGCCTACTACCCTTTGTTGACTGTTGAATCTAGCTATGTGTTAGTTTACTGGCTTTCACTAAATGCACTGAGTTACTAAGCGCAGGCGACTGTGGCCAGCGCACTAAGCACAAGTGAGAGGAGCTACCCCACATCTGAGGTCAGGGGCAGTGGCCTAGAGTGCCAGGCTGCAATGGCACAGGAACAGCCAAGAGGAGCTCCGCATCCGAAGTCAGGGGAGACAACCGAGAGGAGCCACCCTGCGTCCAAGGCCAGGGATGGCACCCAAGGCCAGGGGTGGTGGCTGGGAGGAGCAACCCCACGTCCAGGAGCAGTGGCGGCTGCACAGGCACAGGAGGGCCTAGAGGAGCCATCCCACGGTGAAGGTCAGGACGGGCAGCGGTGAGGAGATACTGCTCATCCAAGGTAAGGAGCAGTGGCTGCTCTTTGCTGGAGCAGCCATGAAGAGACACCCCACAGCCAAGGTAAGAGAAACCCAAGTAAGATGGTAGGTGCTGCAAGAGGGCATCAGAGGGCAGAAACACTGAAACCATACTCACAGAAAACTAGTCAATCTAAGCACACTAAGACCACAACCTTGTCTAACTCAATGAAACTAAGCCATGCCCATGGGGCAACCCAAGTTG
Source organism: Raphicerus campestris (assembly GCA_006410735.1). Taxonomy (NCBI): domain Eukaryota; kingdom Metazoa; phylum Chordata; class Mammalia; order Artiodactyla; family Bovidae; genus Raphicerus; species Raphicerus campestris. The sequence goes on along the minus strand of SJYW01016461.1, from coordinate 74,911 downwards.
GATGGATCATGGTGGAGAGGTCTGACAGAATGTGGTCCACTGGAGAAGGGAATGGCAAACCATTTCAGTATTCTTGCCTTGAAAACCCGATAAACAGTATGAAAAGCCAAAATGATAGGACTCTGAAAGAGGAACTCCCCAGGTCAGTAGGTGCCCAATATGCTACTGGAGATCAGTGGAGAAATAACTCCACAAGGAATGAAGGGATGGAGACAAAGCAAAAACAATACCCAGCTGTGGATATGACTGGTGATAGAAGCAAGGTCCGAGGCTGTAAAGAGCAATATTGCAAAGGAACCTGGAATGTCGGGTTCATGAATCAAGGCAAATTGGAACTGGTCAAACAAGAGATGGCAAGAGTGAACTTTGACACTCTAGGAATCAACAAACTAAAATGGACTGGAATGGGTGAATTTACCTCAGATGACCATTATATCTACTACTGAGGGCAGGAATCCCTCAGAAGAAATGGAGTACCCATCATGGTCAACAAAAGAGTCTGAAATGAAGTACTTGGATGCAATCTCAAAAATGACAGAATGATCTCTGTTCATCTCCAAGGCAAACCATTCAATATCGTGGTAATCCGAGATCATGCCCCAACCAGTAATGCTGAAGAAGCTGAAGTTGAATGGTTCTATGAAGACTTACAAGACCTTTTAGAACTAACACCTAAAAAAGATGTCCTTTTCATTATAGGGGACTGGAATGCTAAAGTAGGAAGTCAAGAAATACCTGGAGTAACAGGCAAATTTGGCCTTGCAATCCAGAGTAAAGTAAGGCAAAGACTAATAGAGTTTTGCCAAGAAAATGCACTGGTCATAGCAAACACCCTCTTCCAACAACACAAGAGAAGACTCTACACATGGACATCACCAGATGGTCAACACCAAAATCAGATTGATTATATTCTATGCAGCCAAAGATGGAGAAGCTCTATCCAGTCAACAAAAACAAGACCAGGAGCTGACTATGGTTCAAATCATGAACTCCTTATTACCATATTCAGACTCAAATTGAAGAAAGTACGGAATACTGCTAGTCCATTCAGGTATGACCTAAATCAAATCCCTTATGATTATACAGTGGAAGTGAAAAACTGATGAACTATGGAATGAGGTTCATTGCATTGTCCAGGAGACAGGGATCAAGACCATGCCCATGGAAAAGAAATGCAAAAAAGCAAAATGGCTGGCTGGGGAGGCCTTACAAATAGCTGTGAAAAGCAGAGAAGCAAAAAGCCAAGGAAAAAATGAAAGATACAAACATCTGAATGCAGAGTTCCAAAGAAGAGAAAGAAGAGATAAGAAAGCCTTCTTCAGTGATCAGTGCAAAGAAATAGAGGAAAAGAACAGAATGGGAAAGACTAGAGATCTCTTCAAGAAAATTAGAGAGATCAAGGGAGCATTTCATGCAAAAATGGGCTCGATTAACGACAGAAATTGTATGGACCTAACAGAAGCAGAAGATATTAAGAAGAGGTGTCAAGAATACACGGAAGAACTGTACAAAAAAGATCTTTACAACCTGGATAATTACGATGGTGTGATCACTCATCTAAAGCCAGACATCCTGGAATGTGAAGTCAAGTGGGCCTTAGAAAGCATCACTATGAACAGTTAGTGGAGGTGATGGCATTCCAGTTGAGCTATTTCAAATNTGGGGAAACAGTGGAAACAGTGTCAAACTTTATTTTCTTGGGCTCCAAAATCACTGCAGATGGTGTCTGCAGCCATGAAATTAAAAGATGCTTACTCTTTGAAATAAAAGTGATAACCAACCTAGATAGCATATTCAAAAGCAGAGACATTACTTTGGCAACTAAGGTCCATCTAGTCAAGGCTATGGTTTTTCCTGTGGTCATGTATGGGTGTGAGAGTTGAACTGTGAAGAAGGCTGAGTGCCAAAGAATTGATGCTTTTGAACTGTGGTATTGGAGAAGACTCTTGAGAGTCCCTTGGACTACAAGGAGATCCAACCAGTCCATTCTGAAGGAAATCAACCCTGGGATTTCTTTGGAAGGAATGATGCTGAAGCTGAAACTCCAGTACTTTGCCCGCCTCATGCGAAGTGTTGATTCATTGGAAAAGACTCTGATGCTGGGAGGGATTGAGGGCAAGAGGAGAAGGGGACGACAGAGGATGAGATGGATGGATGGCATCACCAACTCGATGGACGTGAGTCTGAGTGAATTCCGGGATTTGGTGATGGACAGGGAGGCCTGGCATGCTGTGATTCATGGGGTCGCAAAGAGTCGGACATGATTAAGTCAGTGAACTGAACTGAACTGAACTGAATCTTCTTTTAGGTTTATTAGGTAGTAAATCTGTTAATTTGGCACAACCTTGTGTTTCCTTGCCTTGGCATCCTGGGTTAGTAACTGTTTCCCTATAATCAATGGATTTACTCATTTCCTAATAAATGTTCCTATTTACCTTTCTAATTGTAGATCTTCATCTTTATTTAAAAGCCAATTTAGGAAAAATGGCGCCCCTGCCTCTTTAAATTTGGATATTAAGTAGAAACAGCATTTCCTTCATCTAATAAGCATTATTGAGTGATTAGCTAGTTTTTAGCATTCTGCTAAGTGCTGTGGCGAAAACAACTGTGTTCTCATGCTTTCATGCTCAGTTGTTTGACTCTCTGTGACCCCTTGGACCATAGCCCACCAAGCTCCTCTGTCCATGGGATTTTCCAGGCAAGAATACTGGAATGGGTTGCCATTTCCTCCTCCAAGGAATCTTCCCAACCCAGGGATCAAACCCATGTCTCCTGCTTGGCAGGCAGACTCTACCTCTTGAGTCACTGGAAAAACCCAAACAATTTGTATATACCACTGGCAAATTGAATAATAACTATGTAGTATAAATAGGCCCTTATATAGCTATGTTTTTCACTACATGACACTTTTTAAGTGTGTAAAATGTTGTCATAAAATTCAACATTCTAAGAATTTAGCTAAAAGCCTAGCTTGGATCCATCCATACTTAAGTCAGAATCTCAGAGTTCACAACTCCATTTCATAGAATCTACAGTAAAGCTTTTACTACATTTGAGGAAAATAAGAAGCATACTCAATGAGTGTGCTTACTCTGTTGGTAGCATACCCCTGGTGGTAGGTAGCCTACCTTGAATAAATGTTGGTTTGATTTTAAGTATCAGACAAAGATGTTTGGACCAGGAAGTAACAGAGATCTGAGTCTGGTATGCTCTGCTAATGTGGCCTGGGCAGTTTATTTCACTTCCCTGGGTGCTTGCTTCTTGATTGATATCACAAATGTGGTAGAATTAACACTGGTTAAGAGTACCTTGCTGTGTGAAGAAAATACAATTCTATCACATGGGACTGGTAAAGTATATAAACATTTAGGCAACATGGAACAATTCTAAGCACATGCCAAATTTTCCAGGATTAGACAATATGTATTAGATAAATTTAGAGGAGAAAGAGTTTGGGACCCTTGAGCCAAAAAGTCAATTATAGTTATCATAAAATGATCTAGATGATCCAAAGCAACAGACCATGAGGATAAACTTGACAGCCATAGAAAACAGGGAGAAGTCATTAGCCTTCCTCAGACTGATGGATCCCCTGGTGTATTACATAACACATGTGAGCCCAAAATGAGAGGTTACATCAGCTGTTATTCCTAGAACGTTCCTAGATGGACATTGCCAGGTGGGTTGACTTCAGAGTAACTGGATATTACATTTCATCAAACTGAGAAGGAGAAAAAGCAGGTTCATGGTAAGAATATAGAGGATGATCATCTTTCCCCCATAAGGTTTTCTGGAAAAGAAAAAATAAACACCGCAGGCAGATTACTTATAAAAGTTGTTCTAATATAAATTTGCAGTTGATGAGAAAAGTAATGAGAAGTGAGTCATGGCATTCAAGGAAAAAGTCAGCCTCATTTGGATGAACTGGGAGCCCAAAGCACCCACTAGGATTTATAATGACTCATGCAAATGTGCAATCAGTAGAATGCCAGATATCTGTATTTGGAAGCCAGCATCTGAATGAAGCTAGACTAATACACGAGGAAGGCAACAGCTTTACAGTTGTGTTTTAGAAGAGGTTCTCAAAGAAATGAGGGTAAATGTTACATCCGTACCTCAGGCTGGTCTCCACAAAATGGTTGTGCTTAGTCATGTCTGACTCTTTGCACCCCCATGGACTGCAGCCTGCCAGACTCCTTTGTCCATGGAATTTTCCAAGCAAGAATACTGGAATAGGTTGCCATTTCCTATTCCAGGGGACTTTCCCAATCCAGGAATCAAAACTGTGTTTCTGCATTGGCAAGTGGATTCTTGACCACTGTGCCACCTGGAAAGTCCATAACAGGGTTGTATGGAAGTCAGATTTTGAAAGGAACTTGTCCTTCTATGCACTAAAGGTTTGCACTTGCAAACATTAGTGACCATGGTGCCAGAAGGAGTTCTGAAAGCAGCCCAGGAGGTCAGTGGAAAATTAAGTCAGCAAGCAGGTAATTGTTCTGTCCATGATCCAATTAGGGACAGGAAGAACCACAATTCACTTCCTGCAGTCATTAAAGGCAGCAAGGGACATGAACTGCCATTGTCATAAAAACATAATTAAACGTGCATTGTAACTGCAAATAGGGAGAAACAAACTGATTTTTCAATAGGCCACTAACATGTTTTAGCACTTACTTTGTTCCTAGCAGGCAACGAATTCACAGCACAACAAACTGGTTGAAGGTCACAGAAGGAATGAAAACACCCCGTTAATGAAAGACTTCAGATGAAAAAGAGTATCTTATCTGGAGAATCCATTACAAATGTTTCCTAATGTAAGCTACACATAAATAGAATCTCCTGTTTGTTTGTTTGTTTTAAGGAATCAATAATTTCCAGATTCCAGTCCAAAAAAATTGAATAAGAAACTCTGAAACTAGGACCCAAGTATCTGCACTGTTAAATGCTTCCCAAGGTTTTGAAGCAACCAACTTAGCATGAGAATTCTGCTGACTGCTGCTGCCCATTAAATATGAAATAGAAAAGAGCTACAGTCAATTAAAATAATACCATTTTATTTTCTGTCTATATGTGTGTCCACACTAGGCTCATCAAAAACAAAGTATAAAAATGAATTCCTGCTCTCGGCCTTAGCGCCATCTTTTGAGAAACCTCTGCGCCATGAGAGCGAAGTGGAGGAAGAAGCGAATGCGCAGGCTGAAGCGCAAAAGAAGAAAGATGAGGCAGAGGTCCAAGTAAACTTGTACACCTATGGAAGCCACAGAAGCAGAAACAAGGGAAGCCAAAGGCCAGGGACGCTGGTACAAAGTGTGGACTGCATGCCTACTATGTAGAACTTCTCAATGGATCTGGAACAACTATGGCCATTCTGATCGCCTTGACTACCTTTGAGAGACCTACTTTGCTCATATCAAAGCCGTCCCTTTTGGTCCATTGCCCTGGACCTGTGATAACTGTGGACTAGTTCTCTTCTCAGTTGTGGCTGAATGTACCGTGTACAATAAATCATCTCTTTTGCTGTCTTAGCTGAAGAAAAAAAAAAAAAAATGAATTCCTGCCAAGTTATCACTATAAAACTCCCCTGTCCAATTTTCAAAGAAGGTCTGAGGCACTTTTTTAGAGAAAATTAAAGATTGGGGAACAATGTACACAAGCAAAACAATACAGTGACTGGAATAAAATATCAAATGTAGTTTAAAATCAGCATAATCCATCATGATAAAAAGAGAAACAAGCAAGCACAACCAAAAAAAAAACAAAATGCCAAAAAGAACAACTTGCTAAATGTTTCATTCCATCGCGGTTTGTATTTCACCCTTGGGTGTTTGCCTTTGTTGGGTTTGAAGAGCTGGAAGTAGACTACAAATATTAAAGTGTTTGAGTTGAGAAAAAGATTCATTTTTAAAATAAGTAACTGCAGAGACATGGATGGACATAGACTATCACACACAGTGAAGTAAGTCAGAAAGAGAAAACCAAATGTTGTTTATTAATTCACACATGTGGAATCTAGAAAAATGATATAGCAATATATAATAACGTGTGCTTAGTCGTGTCTGACTCCATGATCTCAGGGATGATAGCCCACCAGACTTCTCTGTCCTTGGGAAATTTCCAAGCAGGAATACTGGAGTAGGTTGCCATTGTCTTCTCCAGGGGATCTTCCTGACCCAAGGATTGAACACAGGCCTCCTGCATTGGCAGGCAGATTCTTTACCACAAGCGCCACTGGGAAGCCTGGAGAAGGGAATGGCAACCCGCTCCAGTATTTTTGCCAGGAGAACTCCATGGACAGACAAGCCAGGTAAGCTACAGTCCATGAGGTCACAGTTGGACATGACGAAGCGACTTTGAGAGAGAGAGAGAAATGGTATAAAAGAACTTGTTTGCAAAGCAGAAATAGAGACACAGACATAGAGAACAAGTTGCAGAAACCAAGGTGGGAAGAGGGGATGCGATGGATTAGGAGATCAGGATTGGCATACTACTATGTATACGATAGATTACTAATGAGTTAAACCTACTGTACAGCACAGGGAACACCACTCAGGCCTCTGTAATGACCTAAACAGAAAAGAAATCCAGGGAAGAGCGGATATATGCAAATGTACAACTGATTAATTTTGCTAACAGCAGAAGCTAACATATCATTGCACAGCAACTATATGCCAACAAAAAATAAATAATAGTCGATACTTATCCCGGGTCATGCTCTGTGCTGCGTGCTGAGTGCAGACCAGTGGTTCTCAACCAGGAGCAACTTTGCCTCTCAGGAGACATTTGTCAACATCTGGAGACACTTTTGCTTGTGAAAACTGGGAAAGGTGAGGAAGGTAGGATGCTCCTGGTTATCTGGTGAGTAAGGCTAGGGTTCTGCTAAACATCTTACAGTGCCCAGAAGAAGCCTTCACGGGCAAGAACTATTCTGCCCAAAATGTTAATAATGGCCAAATTAAGAAACTTTGGTATAGACTGAAGAACAAGCCAATAATGCTGTTTGACTTTAACGTACTGTATTTAATATGGCCATAAACAAACATGTAAATTAATGTATGACAAAATATTATCAAAAGTGCTTTGACTAAAAGAAGTACTAGAACATATTATAACATTAGAACTAGATGTCCATCAGATCAACAAAAAAGAACCAGGTCTAACAGATGGTAGGCATTCAGATCTGTTTTGAATGAATGAAATCCTCTCTATATCCACAGTTACAATAGCCTGTAGTATGAAGACCTTTTTCTTTCAATTTCCTTTAACCCTATTGCTCTTTGACTATTATCAACCTATGTGAAAGTGGACACCCAGAGTGTTGTCTGAACTCTATCCCAGTACCAGCCATGGAAGCCATTCCTCCAATGCCTTTCCAGACCTGCTGCCCATGGTCTCTCTGCCATATAAATGGAATTTCAGCTGTTTAATCTGGTCATTTTAGAGTAATGGTCAGTGGCTGGGAGTGGATGAAGGAGATTTTCTCTGATGATGTTAAGATAGAATATGAGATTGTATAGAAGTACTAGCTGAATAAACAGTCAGTTGCAGGATACATCTCAGTTTAGCATCTGTAGAGTAGCGCAACAGCATCCTGTCTTTTTTTTTTTTTTTTTTCCCTTGATTGGAGAACCATTTTCCTAGAGAGAAAACACTTCCTGACTGTGGATCTGAAATGTCAATGGTATTCAAGTCTGGACATTGGTTAGAATTTTTGGAGGAAAGGGTATTTTCTTTCCATTGCAATTGTTGACAGGAAAATATAAGAGTCTGTATTGTCTGACCACAAAGGAAGGCGTACTTCCCCAAAACTAGAGTTAATTGAGAGAAACAAAGTAGGGCATGGTACCAAGGATATCACTTGATCCTCAGGATCCAGCTTTATGCCAGATAACCTGGGTGAATGTGCCAATTTGATTTAAATCATAATAAAACTAAGCAAAATGAGATACTTGTGTGGTCCTAAACTAAAATCCAGTTGAACTCACAGGCAAATAAGACATGTTTCTGCCATTAAGAATTTCACAGCTGTTTAAGAGGAAACAGTTTTATTTGTGAGCATCTATCATAGCTTAGTTCTTGTATCTAGATACCGGTTAGGTACAAAGTAAGACCTAACTTTTCTTGGTTTTGTTAGACACTGTGCTTAGTAACTTACCCAAGTCACAGAAAAAGTAAATTATCATCCAGATTTTGAATACAACTCTTTCTGATTCTAAAGCTTCTGCACTTTGTTCCACCTTATGTTGCCTCTGCAATGAGCATACAAAGATAATAATTTAATTGTAATAATAAGATTCAAAGACATTGCTGATAATATGCGCAAGTAGGAAAAGTAGAAAATTGTGCAAGTGTTTCACAGACCATCATTTTTAGTTTGCAGAGTGAGGAAGAAAGAAAAATAAAAGATGGTCTTTTAGGAGACTAATTTTTATGGATCCTTTGAGCCAAGCACTGTGCTCAGCATATTATTATATTAACTTATCCTCACAGTAACCCTATCAAATGATTGCTATTATTTTTACCATTTTTAAAGCTAGCATGGGGCATGGAGAGCTGAAGCAATTTACCCACATAACATTTTCATAGGATCAAAAATTGGACCCAGGTAGTCCAGCTTCAGAGCAGACACTTTATACCCTATGTAGACACCTACACAACTACTCACAATCCTATATTTGATCGCATATGGACTGTACACAAGTGACACAGTAAGTTTAATGAGGATCAGTGGCAAGAAATAAATGACTGTGGTGAATTAGATCCCAGTCTGATATTTGCTTATATTATTTGTAGAAATTAATTTTTCTGAATAATTAATTCATTTGAGATGCCCTATCAATGTACATGCTATCAATTTGCCATTTTTTAACGGAACAAGGACAATTATAAAAGTTAACATGTTACAGTTAAAGGTTAAACTTTAGTTAAATAGTGAGAGACAACATCTCTGACAACTCATTTACTGGCAGTGTAGTACAGTAAGTTCAATATATTTATTCAGCAACTATTTTGTGTTCCTACCCTTACCAAACATAGAGTCTATAAAGCTAATTGCAGTCTGTCAAATAAAATCATAAGATAAAGGTACTTTTTTGGATAATACAATTTATGTCTATGTGTATGCATGTGTCTATGTATATACATGCATGTGTGTGGGCAAAGTCACTTCAGTTGTGTTTGACTCTCTGTGATCCTGTGGACCGTAGCCCTCCAGGCTCCTCTATCCATGGGATATTCCAGGCAAAAATACTGGAGTAGGTTGCCATGCTCTCCTCCAGGGGATCTTGCTGATCTAGAGATCAAACCAGCATCTTACATTTCCTGCAGTGATAGGCGGGTTCTTTACCACTAGCACCATCTGGGAAGCTCTATATACACATATGCATATGCATAAAATATAGACACATTAACAAACACAGAGATGTAATTCCCTTTATCTTTTTATATATGCTGGGCTACATCTAGAAGAAGATAAATAAGTCCTAATGATCTCAGTTAAATCTGCTTTTGCCTCAAAACATGGCATAGAAGTAGTTACATTCTCTATAGCAAAATTTTAAATAGAAGATTCTACAAAATCACATTTAATCAACTCTGCTACTTGTATAATACAAAGCTTTAATAACTAGACAAATACAAAATAAATATGATCACAATGCAATATCAAATATCATGGAATTTATTGTATGCTATGAAAAAGTGACTGTGCCACACTTGCTATGAGTTTGGTGAAATTACTCAAACTCTCTGGAGCTTAGGTTTTTCTTTTTTTTTTTTTTTCCAAAGTTAAGTTTGAATCTAAAATTCTTGTAAGATCATTGNAGCTTTAATAACTAGACAAATACAAAATAAATAGGATCACAATGCAATATCAAATATCATGGAATTTATTGTATGCTATGAAAAAGTGGCTGTGCCACACTTGCTATGAGTTTGGTGAAATTACTCAAACTCTCTGGAGCTTAGGTTTTTCTTTTTTTTTTTTTCCAAAGTTAAGTTTGAATCTAAAATTCTTGTAAGATCATTGAGGTAATTAAATCAATTATACTGATGCCACATTATAAAGACAATAAATAATTGCTTTAATTATTTAATGTGTATAAACATTGGAAAAGACCCTAATGCTGGGAAAGATTGAAGGTAGGAGGAGAAGGGGACAACACAGGATGAGATGGTTGGATGGTATCACTGACATGATGGACATGAGTTTGAGTAGACTCCAGGAGTTAGTGATGGACAGGGAAGCCTAGTGTGCTGCAGTTCATGGGGTTGCAAAGAATTGGACATAACTGAGCAACTGAACTGAACTGAACTGAGAAAACTCTAATTGTCAAGTGGGTCAAACATAAAAATTCTTTGGCAGTACATCTCTTCCATTTCTTTTCATTTCATTTCACAACTGAGCTACTGAACTGAACTGATAAACAGTTCCAGCGTATATAAGCTGTGTATTATTCATAATCCATAACACTTTTCTGAAATAAATCAGAATGTTAAGAAGCACCTTAATAAAAATATTGACATCTAAAAGAAATTCTCTGGAGATTTTTTTCAAGTTGTCTTTCAAAAGGACTGAATGTACTAAGAAAAATCAGGACACATTTCGGAAAAAAAAATTAGAAAAGCATTCTGAGAAAATGTTGCCTTCTTTTCTTTTTTCATAATCCCTTATGGTCAGTATCTACACTAGAAAGAAGCTGTAGTGTTTGTCTTTTGGTTGCCTTGGAACCTGCTTTCACGAAGCTACCTTAGTACANAAAATTAGAAAAGCATTCTGAGAAAATGTTGCCTTCTTTTCTTTTTTCATAATCCCTTATGGTCAGTATCTACACTAGAAAGAAGCTGTAGTGTTTGTCTTTTGGTTGCCTTGGAACCTGCTTTCACGAAGCTACCTTAGTACAAAATTACCTTTAATTCTCCCCTCTGGGCGATGGATGCAAAGCAGGAGACATGGCCCTGCTGGACCGCTCCTTGAACTCCTCACCAACCTCTGACTCCCCCCATGATACAGAGTGAAAACTTTCTTAGAATATGATTGTAAAATATGATATTAATTTGCTCAAATTAGCCAAGAAGCATAAGCACTTAAAAGTGCATCCGAATATAAACAGTGTCCACCATGATGGGCATAATTTACATAAACTGTTGGAACACAAGAAAATACATGTACATGTGTGTTACATATACATGCAACATGGGAACACAACAGAGACAAATTGAAAATGAAGCTTATATCAATTGGGTGCTGATTAAGCAAATTTTGTTAGAANTTCTTAGAATATGATTGTAAAATATGATATTAATTTGCTTAAATTAGCCAAGAAGCATAAGCACTTAAAAGTGCATCCGAATATAAACAGTGTCCACCATGATGGGCATAATTTACCTAAACGGTTGGAACACAAGAAAATACATGTACATGTGTGTTGCATATACATGCAACATGGGAACACTACAGAGACAAATTGAAAATTAAGCTAATATCAATTGGGTGCTGATTAAGCAAATTTTGTTAGAAATTTACACTTGAATCTTATACAGTCACTAAAAAGAGCATTGTATATCTGTACATATTGAATCAAGAGGCTATCCACAAATGCATTCATGAGGGGAAAATAAGCCACAGAGCAACATATCTTTTTTGAAACTATTTATGCAACAGTCTACACATAGGTATAAATATGTATATATATATATATATATATATAGGAATAGAGATGTATCTGAAAGAGATATTATTTTCCAAACCTCAAAAATTATTCCTTTTGAATATTATGATTTTAGGTAATTTTTATCTTTATATGATTTTCTTATTGTTTACATTAAATTTGTACATTGACATTTTTATTAAGTAAATGTAAAACTATCAGATGCAGAACTCCAATATTCATTGATGTTGGTGCGGTACTTGCTGAGCTGTATATAACCCTTTGCAACTCCATGGACTGTAGCCTTCCAGGCTCCTCCAACAAAATTTTCTCTGTTGCTGCTGCTGCTAAGTCGCCTCAGTCATGTCCGACTGTGTGACCCCATAGACGGCAGTCCACCATGCTCCTCTGTCCCTGGGATTCTCAACCATAAGTAAATTTTCCCAGGTGGGTTGCTATTTCCTTTTCCAGGTTGATATTCACTGTGCCAAACTAAAGTAACATTGTATTGATTTTGATCCAGAGAGAAAAGAGCAAATATGTTCAGCTGTCATTTAGGTCCATAAACATTTAACATGCTATCTCAGCTGGACTTCACATCAATGGACTGAGAAAAGTAGGATCACATTTGTAGTTAAAATAAGCAAATTGCTGCTAAGAGAGGTCAAGTCACTTAGTCAAGTTTGCACAGCTAGCAAGTAGTAGCTAAAACCAGGATTCAAACCCAAGTTCCACTTTCTTTCCAAGTGAACAACACAGAGAAGAAATGTTATGAACCAAAGTAAACCTAATCATAACTTTTTGCTGCTTCCATCTCAAGATTTTTTTATTTTAAATATGCAACTAATATTAAAAAAACTATTAAGGAGTTTATGTGATTATATGTTATGTTATAGGTAATAAAGAGAAGAATTACAAGAGTTTATTGAACCATGTTCTTTTTAAAGTTTTGACATGGATTACCTTATCTAATATTTACAACCAGCCAATGAATTACATGGATTTCCCTGGTGGCTCAGATGGTAAAGCATCTGTCTACAATGCAGGAGACCTGGGTTCCATCCCTGGGTCAGGAAGATCCCCTGGAGAAGGAAATGGCAGTCTACTCCAGTACTATTGCCTGGATAATCCCATGTCCAGAGGACCCTGGTAGGCTACAGTCTATGGGTCGCAGAGTCAGACACGACTGAGCGATTTCACTTTCACTTTTAATGAGTTACATGATGAACAAGAGTAATTGAGAGTCACATAATGAACAAACTGTGGCAAATAGTTAAATAACTTATCCAAGTTCCCTTAGAAAGTGAGTGGTGAAGCTGAGGAGTCAGTCCCAGGTACCCTAACTCCAAAGCCTGCCCTCCTAACTATAATTCTTTCATAGTGGCTGTCTTTGCAAGCCAGGTGTTTGCCTCACTAAGCTGCTATTTTTAATGTAAATAGGGGCATTTTAATAGCTCCAGAGTGTCTCCTGGTTATATACATGCACTTCTTCCAGGACTGATAATTTTGGGTGCATTTCTATCTTTTTTTCTTTCTGCCACAGCTCATATCACAATAGGTCTTCCCTATGATCTAACAGACAAAAGTGAAAGAATCACAGAGTTACTCAGCTGTTGCTCTTGGCTTTTAGTTGCTACTCATCAACTGAAGAAGCTAGAAGACCCCTCACGTGCCTGGCCAGAAAACAACCAGCCTGAATTCCATCCATTTGCACTCTGCCTACTGGCCTTATTGAGCCCTAATGAGATGACCTGGGAAGAATGAGAACTGTAGAATGTCACAAATTGAAGGCTACCTATGTCCAAGCAGAAAATACCAATTTACATATGAAAGCACAATCTTCTGTTTATACTTCAAAACAAGGCTGTAATTACTCCTCTAAATACTATGCAGTTAGAGGTCATTAATGGCCATTAATAAGTAACACTCTCTGGTATTTCTTCTGTATATTGAAATTTCAAACCAAGAAGCAACACTTAGGTCATTCAAATTAATTTGCATGTCATCCAGAACTTAGACTAATAAACATTTAGAGTGTGAACCTCAATGTGAATGCAGAGAAGATTGTTGGGTGCATATTAATAAATTCTGTGTAAATATATTCCATATATTAAAGTTATAAAAGTTTTAAAAATTAAATTTCTAAATAAGGTAATTTGTATATACTCCAAACGAATCATCAAATCACATTTGATATTTTCATATAGTAGGAATACTGAATTTTGTAATAAAAATAGTTCAAGCATTTTCATACCCATCAAAGGATACATGCCCAGAAAGGTAAAAAAAAAAAAAAAAGATGTCCCTAAGTACTTTTTGCTTTAGTATTATTCAAATAATTACTCATACTATCCTGATGTGGCTACTGGGCTTGAATCCTAGGCTGGCTTCTCTACGGGAGATCAGAGGAGTGTGAGCTATTCCTGATGCATAGTAGGAAGCCATGGGATTCAAACTGCCAGAAGTTCACCTACTGATGCAAAATTAAAATGAATGAAGCAATTATAGAGCTATAGAAAAAGTGTATAATTAATCTTAGTATTCTTTCTCTCAGTTTGAGTTATTACCCAAATGGTTAGTTGGATTGAGCTAATGTTACTTTTAGAAGAAATGTTGAATATATCAACCCTATAGAATCATTAAAAATTTTATTTTTCTTAAAGGCATCACAAATGATTTTTTCATCATTTTTACAAAGAGGAGTGTAAAAGGACTGCCAAACTCACTACCTTCTAATGGACTTACTTGTATGAAGTGTATTAAATCAGAAAAAAATGTTAAATGATTTCACTCACCATCTGCTTTAAATATGTAAGACTTCCTTATCACTGTCATATAAATAGATAGACAGCTAGAAAATACATAAACTATGTATTCACACCACACATACACATCACTGAATAGTAGAAATGATGGAGAAGGAAATGGCAACCCACTCCAATATTCTTTCCTGGAGAATCCCAAGGACAGAAGAGCCTGATGGGTTACAGCCCATAGAGTTCA
>SJYW01016461.1:0-43457 GCA_006410735.1 Raphicerus campestris | reverse complement strand
CAATGCGGGAAACCTGGGTTCGATCCCTGGGTAGGGAAGATCTCCTGGAGAAGGAAATGGCAACCCACTCCAGTACTCTTGCCTGGAGAATCTCACAGATGGAGGAGCCTGGTAGGCTACAGTCCATGGGGTCGCAAAGAGTCAGACACGACTGAGTGACTTCACTTTCACTTCACTTTTATGATGTAATTAATTAGAGAATTCTACAATTCCATGATGGTGTGATCACTCACCTAGAGCCAGACATCCTGGAATTCAAAGTCAAGTGGGCCTTAGGAAGCATCACTATGAACAAAGCTAATGGAGGAATTCCAGTTGTGATGGAATTCCTTGAGCTATTTCAAATCCTAAAAGATGATGCTGTGAAGGTGCTGCATCCAATATGCCAGCAAATTTGGAAAACTCCGCAGTGACCACAGGACTGGAAAAGATCAGTATTCATTCCAATCCCAAAGAAAGGCAATGCCAAAGAATGTTCAAACTACCACACAANTACTAATAGGGAACAAATTGATAGGGATTAGCAATTAAAAGGGCTTCCCAGATTGCACTAGTTGTAAAGAACCCACCTGCCAATGCAAGAAACTTAAGAGACTCAGGTTTGATCCCTGGGTCAGAAAGATCCCCTGGAAAAGGGTATAGTGACCCACTTCAGTATTCTTGCCTGGAGAAGCCCATGGACAGAGATGCCTGGAGGGCTAGAGCCCATGGGGTTGCAAAGAGTCAGATGTGACTGAAGTGACTTAGCATGCATGCATGTATACACAGCAATAAGTTCAGAGTCTGCAGAACGTCAATTAGGAGAAACAGTTGAGATGCAGGGAAGTAAGAGGTCTCAAAGTTGGGCTCAGCAGCCACTCATCCCTTCCATGATGACCCTGGATCAATGAGCACCTCTTTTTCTTACTCTCTCCTCTGTATCTCCATTTCATAAAGCATCCTGCTCCTCTTTGGTGTCAACACCCCCTTCCCATAATAGGGAAAGGTACAGGCCACAAAGAGATGCTAGAACAATGCAAGAGAGGAGAGTGGAGACAGATGGAGGCAGCATGAGAAAAGGAACAAATTCATTGATCTTTTATATATCATTCAGTTCTCATCATAGTCTTAGGAAGACTTTTCAATCATTTTCACTTTACAGATGGGCAGATTGACATACAAGGAGGTTAAATAGCTTGCCCAGGGTCTCACAGCTAGTAAGTTTCAGCACCATAATTTCAACTTGAAGTTCATGCATCTTTAATCATCTAATTTGGCTTCTTTTTACCCTCTCCTGATTGGACCTTTCTCTATTTTAAATGTATAAGTATGTTTTCAAAAGACTTCCAGATATCTTCTGATGGCAGGCTTCAGGCTGTGCTCCAACTTCCTCTTTCTTCTTAAGCTAATCCCTTAAGCCACCACTCTCAGAGTCTGTACACTCCATCTAAAAAATATCCTAAACTATCCCAGTGTCCTGTCATCTGTTTGGAATATCCCCATCTCCCTACGCATAGTCTTCTGTAAAATTGTTTCATGGCATTGATCTGCTTAGGGAAGCCAGTTCCATTTCAGTTCAGGCATACAGTCACTAACTCAGGCCACTCTTGGATTCTGTAACCATTTATCCTGCTCTTGATCTTGCCTTGAGGGAAAGAACTGAAATCAGTGGTNAGTTTGTACACTCCATCTAAAAAATATCCTAAACTATCCCAGTGTCCTGTCATCTGTTTGGAATATCCCCATCTCCCTAGGCATAGTCTTCTGTAAAATTGTTTCATGGCATTGATCTGCTTAGGGAAGCCAGTTCCACCTCAGTTAAGGCATACAGTCACCAACTCAGGCCACTCTTGGATTCTGTAACCATTTATCCTGCTCTTGATCTTGCCTTGAGGGAAAGAACTGAAATCAGTGGTTTGGTTTATTTAGTTCAGGAGTTAATAACACTTTTTCTATAAAGGACTAGATAGTAAATTCTTTCAGATTTGTACTCTCTACAGTCTCTGTCATATCTACTGAATGCTCTTTTTATCAAAATAACCACTGACAGTACATAAACAATGCTACTGAATCTAAGGAACAGGATGGTAGCATTTAGAGTATGTTGGTTATAGCTGTTCAGGGAAAGGGAAGTCGCTCAGTCATGTCTGACTCTTAGTGACCCCACGGACTGCACACTACCAGGCTCCTCTGTCCATGGGAATTTTCAGGCAAAAGGACTGGAGTGGGGTGCCAGTGCCTTTTCCAATATGTTAACGAGTATCTGCAAACCAGTAATCTAACCTCGTTTCAGTGGAAGCAACCCATACAGTCTTCATCTTCACAGAAGNTAGCATTCAGAGTATGTTGGTTATAGCTGTTCAGGGAAAGGGAAGTCGCTCAGTCATGTCTGACTCTTAGCGACCCCACGGACTGCAGACTACCAGGCTCCTCTGTCCATGGGAGTTTTCAGGCAAGAGGACTGGAGTGGGGTGCCAGTGCCTTTTCCGATGTTAACGAGTATCTGCAAACCAGTAATCTAACCTCGTTTCAGTGGAAGCAACCCATACAGTCTTCATCTTCACAGAAGTCCTATGAGAAGGCAGGGGAGACACAGGCTCAAAGGGCCCCAACCAAAGTCACAGAGCTATTAAACATCAGAGCCAACATTCAAACCAGGTCTTCTGACTAAGATGCCAATTTTCTTTCTACCATATCTATTCTGTTACTTGGATTTACTCTTCTCTTTCTGCCTAAGTCCTACTATAAGCTTTAACTTTAAGCTTCAACTCCTCCAAGAAATCCTCTCCAACTACCACAGGTTACACTTTTTTCACTTCTCTTTTCATCAAAGTTCAATGAAAGAAAGGTCTAAATTTTACACTTCCTTTGTTGTTGCCCCCAGTTTTAGCACAACATCCAGAGCAGTTACTTAATCACTGTGTGTGTGTGTGTAAATATATTTGCCACATATCTGCATATATACTCATTTATGCATGATAAATGTATACATAATATAAACTCCTCACCCAGGTTTACAAAGTCTCAGCTGATCTGGCCCCTGCCTACCTCACCAAACTCTCATCTGTATCTCACTCTCTGGCTCTTCCTCTCTCCCTCCTGGTTACACTCCAATCACTCTGTCCTCCTTTTTGGCTCCTCCCACATACCAACTGTGTCCCTGCACTGCACTAGCAGTCCTCCCTGGCTGGCAGAGTCTTCCAGCCAAAAAGACTCTTTCTTAACCTTCAGATCTAACTATAAACGAGATCTTTTCAGAGGCCTTCCCCGATCATCCAATTAAGTAGCCACCCCCAACACTCTCCAATCTTAATATCAACCTATATTTTAATTATCTGCTTAGCGCTCAGTGGTATATTCCTTGATCATTTATTTTCTACTTCAACACAGGAACATAAGGTCAACAAAAGTAGGGACCTTGCCTGTCTTATTTACCACTGTATTCCAGTGTCTAGAACACTGCCTGGCCCACAACAGATATTCACAAGGGTGTTGAGTAAATACATTTATGAATAAATTAACAATTACTTCCATTCCCATTACTCTATTAATGGTTTTCTTTAACACCAAAGTGGGGAGGGGGGCTTAAAAAATTAACATTTTGCTAGCTATAAACAAATCTCTCAATCTAATTGAAGTAGAATACATTTTCTACAGAATTCCTTCTCTCTAATCTCATTCCAATCTCTAATCTCATTCTCATCTCAAACCAATGGTAAAGATGCACCATAGTAAAGCTACCAATTTTCCCCCAATTGATCCACTGATTTAATGAAATTCCTATCAAGATTTTCCTTACACAAACTTATTCTAAAATGGCAAGTCTCAAGATCTAGAATTGCTAAAACAATTTTGAAAAAGAATAAAAGATGAGGAGTCACTCCCCATCCAAGTTAAAGACTTACTATACTGCTGCATTAATCAAGCCTGCTGGTACCAGCAGAAGAGTACCCTTAGATCAATGGAACAGAATAGAAACCCAGAATTAGAATCACATGAAACTCGGTCCAACTGGATTTTGAAAAAGGTGCAAAAGTAATTCAATGAAAGAAGGATAGCCTTTTCAACCAATGATGCTGGAGGACTTGGACATTAATAGTTTAAAAAAAAAAAGAAGAAGAAGAAGAAGCAAACAAAATTTAAAAAAATCAACAACAACTTTGACCTAAATCTCATACCTTACATAAAACTAATTCAAACAGATCACAGACTTAAATGTAATACTACAGAAAATCTTCATAACACAGAGCTGGGTCTACAGTTCTCAGACTTGACATTCTCAGACTTGACACCAAAAACAAGACCCATAAAAAGAAACCTGATAAACTGGACCTCATCAAAGTTAAAAACTTTTCTTCTATGAGATCCAATTAAGATTTTTTTAAAAAATAAAAAAGTTAAAAACAGAGAGAAAATATCTGCAAACCCTATATCCAACAAAAAATGTCTGGGTAGCCAAAATGTTTGAACAATACATAAAGAATGGTCAAAGCTCAACAGTAAAGTAAAACAAAACAAAAATGAGCAATCCAATTAGAAAATGAGCAAAAGACATTTCACTAAAAAGGACATATAGATGGCAAATAAACACTTTAAAAGAGGCTCAATATCATTAGCCATTAAAGAAATACAAATTAAAGCCAAAATGAGATATCACTACATATTGACCTGAATGGCTAAACAAAAAATAATTCATTGCAAAATAGTACAGCCACTTTGTTGGGAAGATCTCTCAGAGAAGGGAAAGGCTACCCACTCGAGTATTCTGGCTGGGAGAACTCCATGTAATATATAGTCCACAGGGTCGCAAAGAGTTGGACCTGGTTGAGCTCCTTTCACTTTGGAAAACCATTTGGCAGTTTCTTACAATGCTAAGCACAGTTTTTCATCATATAATACAGGAATCACACTCCTAGGTATTTATCCAATGAGTTAAAAAAAATATGTCCACCTAGACACAGGTGTTTCTAGCAGCTTTATTCATAATTTTCAAAAGACTGGAAACAAGATCTTTCAATAGGTGAATGAAAAAACTAATATATTCACACAGAGGACTATTATTCAGGAATTTAAAATATGAGCTATCAAACCACCAAAAGACATGGAGGAACCTTAAATGCATATTGCTAAGTGAAAGAAGCCAATCTGAAAAGGCTACACATATATGATTTCAATTACAGTCATCCCCTGTACTCAATCCACTCATCTGCGATACTCAAATTTATTGGTATCCATAGGTTCCACATCTGTAAATTCAACCAAATGAAGACTGAAATTCCAAGGTTAAAGACCCACAGATATGGAGGGCTGATTGTATATGACACTCCGGAAAAGGGAAAACTATCACTGAAAAAAGATCAGGGGGAGGGGGAGGAATAAACAGGTAGAACACAGGGAGAATTTTTTTAGGATAATGAAACTATTCGGTATGATATAGTGAATATAGATGTACTTGTCAAAACCCATAGAACGAATAACACAAAGAGTGAACCCTAATGTAACCTGTGGACTTTAGATAATAATGTATCAATATTAGTCTATCAAATTTAACTAGTGAAAGATATTAATAAAAGGGGCAACCAGTGAAGGAGAAAGATATATATGGGGACAATGTATTAACCTGAAGTTGAACTCTGCTCAACTTTCTGCAAACCTACAACTCTCCTAAATAATAAAGTCTGCTAATTTTTCCTTAAAAAAGCAGTAGTAACAACAAATGCTAGTAAATGTAGATAAAATGAGCCATTCATACATTGCTGGTGGAAATGTAATGCTACATCCTCTTTGAAAAAGTCAGCAGTGTCTTATAAAGCTACTATATTCACAATAAAATGAAGCAATTGGACTCTTGGGCATTAATCCTAGAAAAATGAAAATGTATATACAAAAACCTATATACAAATGATCACATTAGCTTTACTGGTAACAGTAAAAAACTGGAAACAATTCAAATGTCCCCCAATTAAACAAATTTAGACATTTCTATCTACCATGAAATACCACTCAGCTATAAAAAGGAACAAACTATTGATACACACACCTACTTGGATGTATCTCAACAAAATTGTGCTAAGTGGAAAAAAAAAGCCAATCTTAAAAGGTTACATACTGTATGATTCCACTTTTATAACATTCTTGAAAGACCAAATTATCTGTTTCAAGAGGCAGGGGCAAAAAAAAAAAAAAAAAAAAAAAAAAGAAGCCAATGTGGTATAACAGGAAGATCATGTTTTCAGGGACCACAGTGAAGAGTGAATATGTGTAAGTGTATGCCTGTCTGTAACTAGGATAGTCTCGTCAAACAAGATTTAATTCTAATAACTTCTAATTTTAGAGTTTGTCTGGTGGCTCAGTAAAGAGTTCACTTGCAATGCAGGAGACCTGGTTTTGATCCCTGGGTTGAGAAGAGCCCCTGGAGAAGGAATGGCAACCCACTGCAGTCTTCTTGTCTGGAGAATCCCATGGACAGAAGAAAGTGCCATGGGTCACAAGAGTCAGACATGACTTAATGACTAGACCACCACCAACTTCTAAATCATAAATAGCATAAAGCGCAAGTCATATGATGTCATGTCACTTTAATGTTTCCTACTTCTTATAATAGCCTAATAATAGTCCCAACATGATTTGGTCTTCCACCTTCTAACCCCATCCCCTAAATCTATTTATTTCTCTAACTGAATATTCACTACTCTACTCTCCACTCCCTCTGAACACTTCCTTCTTACTGTTCAACTACTCTGCTAGACACATTCCATCTTAGTGCCTTTGTTCCATGCTTCTTTTTTCTGGAATGTTCTTTCTCCAGATAGCTTCCTGGTTTCACCTTCATTTCTTTCAACTCTCTAATTGAAATTCACCTTTTAAGGACGATTTCCCTGGCCACTTTTACTTAATATTGCAAACTGACCACTCAATGATTTCTAAATATCTGTTACATTTTCCTATAATACATATAATATACTTTTTCTTAAGGGATTGCTTGGTGGCCCAGTGGTAAATAATCTGCCTGGCAAAGCAGAAGACATAAGAGACTCTGTCAATCCCTGAGTTGAGAAGATTCCCTGGAGGAGGAAATAGCAGCCCACTCCAGTATTCTTGCCTGAAGAATCTCATGGACAGAAGAGTCTGGCAAACTACAGTCCATAGAGTCGCAAAGAGTCAAATATGATTGAAGCAACTTAGTACACACACATTTTGCATGCTCACTTGCTTCATTCGTGTCTGACTCTTTGCGACCCTATGAATTGTAGCTTGCTAGGCTCCTCCGTCCATGAGATTCTTCAGGCAAGAATACTGGAATGGGTTGCCAAGCCCTCTCCAGGGGTCTTTCTGACCTAGGCATGGAACCTGTGCCTCCTGTATCTCCTGCATTGCAGGCAGAGTCTTATCACTGGCCACCGAAGAAGCACAATATACCATTTTATTCACTCACTCATTATATTGTTTCCTTTTTAAATTATTTTTTGTCTTATTCTCTGATAATCCCAACCATCTAAAACAATATCTAGCCTATAGCAGATCTCAGTAAATTCTTGTTCAATATGATTGAACATATTCAAGAAAACCTTTATTGAGCACCTATTATGTTCCAAGTGTATATTCGATTTCTTCACATATATTTCCTTGTGTAATCTTTACTATAACTAACAAATATCTTTCTATTTATTAAAGCTTTAGAAGAGGCTCATTATTTAAATAGAGTGAACTAAACACTAGAGGTAATCAGAGGCTCTAAAAGTTTGTACTCTTCCCAATTTTGTCTCCAGAATTTTGATGATTATTTAGAGACAGAGGTCTATATGTATCAGAAATCTTCATGTGAACTTGCTTTAATCCTTTGTTTAGGCTATTTCATTGGTTTTCTAAATAGTATTATTGGAAGTTATTGAACATGATCGTGGTTGGCTATATTTAGTAAAACAGTACAAGAAAGGATAAGCTGAGAAGAGTGGATTCATTTGAAAATAGAAAAAATAGAGAATAGCATCCATAAATTCAGAAATTTGGAATATAGAAAGAGGACAATGTTTTATTTCGGTTTTAAAGAAGACAAACTTGAGAAATTCTTTGAGTAATGAAGTTCAAGTGAAACCACTTGGACAAGGATAAAAATAGATTAAGAATTTGATCATTATATTCAATGATAAAAGAAAAGTCTGTTAACACATTAAACTATTATGCTCAAACTTCAGCTTGACCAGAACAACGTGGAAGACTCATTAACCACCAACTGTTAGACTCCACCAGAGTTTCTAATTCAGTAGACCAGGGTAGTGTCTGATNATCATTATATTCAATGATAAAAGAAAAGTCTGTTAACACATTAAACTATTATGCTCAAACTTCAGCTTGACCAGAACAACGTGGAAGACTCATTAACCACCAATTGTTAGACTCCACCAGAGTTTCTAATTCAGTAGACCAGGGTAGTGTCTGATCATTTGTATTTCTAACAGGTTCCCATGTAATGCTGATGGTGTTAACCTTGGAACTATACTTTGAGATCAACTGGGTTAATGTTCAGTTTATGGGGTCACAAAGAGTTGTACACAACTGAGTGACTAACACTTTCATTTTCAACACAAGTATATCATTAACTGAACTAGATGCTAAGAACCATGAGTAGAAAAAGGGGGCTTCCCTGGTGACTCAGACAGTAAAGAATCTGCCTGCAATGTGGGAGACCTGAGTTAGATCTCTGGATTGGGAAGANCACTGTTTCCCCATCTATTTCCCATGAAGTGAGGGGATGCCATGATCTTCGTTTTCTGAATGTTGAGCTTTAAGCCAACTTTTTCACTCTCTACTTTCATTTTCATCAAGAGGCTTTTTAGGTCCTCTTCACTTTCTGCCATAAGGGTGGCATCATCTGCATATCTGAGGTTATTGATATGAGAGGATAGATATATTAACTAATCTTATTGTGGTAATCATTTCACTATAATATATACTTGAATCAAATCATAACATGGTACACCTTAAATTTCTAAAATGTTAAACGTCAAATATACATCAACAAAACCAGAAAAAAAAATTTTTTTAAAGTTCAATAAAAGAAATAATTGCTTAACATTTGGGAGCATTAGCCACCTCCCTCTCTCCTACTAACTGTTCCCTATGTCACCTTGTATCTTGACAACCTGTATCTTGACAGTCACACACTGTTAAATCTTATTGAAGTTTCTAAGATGAATGAAGATTTAAAGAATGTTTACAAACTTTAAACATGAATATGGGCATTAGGTGGTTCAGATGGTAAAGAATCCGCCTGCAATGCAGGAGACGTGGGTTCGGTCCATGGGTCAGGAAAATCCCCTGGAGAAGGGCATGGCAACCTACTCCAGTATTCTTGCCTGGAGTGTCCCCATGGACAGAGGTGCCTGGTACCAGGGCTACAGTCCATGGAGTCACAAAGAGTCGGATATGACTGAGCAATTAAGCACACACATAGGTATTAGGATTGTCCTTACACATCTTTAACAAGTGTTCATCCAACATCTATTTAGGAAAACTTCAAAGGCAAAGATGTGAACATACTTACTAGCAGGCAGGAACTACTTGTGTTGGATATTATTCATTCATTTACTTAATCAAAAATTTTTAACACCTATATGTACTAAATGAAGATGAGTAAGACATTTCCCTCATCAAATATTCAGTGAAGCTAAGTAATTAAAAACTAATTTGTAATTAAAAGTTACATTTTAATTAATTACTAAGTAATTCAAAGTTGAATTTCATAATAAAAGCCATATAAAAGATTATGTGGGATAATAAATGCAAACCTTTATTTTTAGGATCTCTTGTAGATGCAGATGATAGCAAAGATTCTTCCTTTTAGTTAAAGAAATAAGAATAAATAAAATAATTGTGCCAAATACATTCTCATCAACTTTACTTGACATCAACCTTCTTCAATAGATTAACATTTAAAAATGTGTCAATCAGACAGGCTTGATGAGACTTTTCATCTGCTTCTGAGACTAAATGTTGTCAGGGTCTTTTACAGGTACCATTCAAAGGAGCAAATTTGATTACTGGATTTTTCTGGAGGGCATATATCTTTACCATTACAATAGATACATCAGACTATCTCAGCCTCCTGAGATTAAACATTCAAACCCTATAATTAACTCCCCTTGCTGATTTAATGTTCAACCAGTAACCTCTGATAATTTGGCTTTTTGAGTGGCTTGCTCATGGGGATTAAAAGTAAAGCTCAGTTTTGTGCTATTATCTATTCTCTTGAGCAGTTTTAGCTTTCCTTGTGAGTCTGGTATTCTGATTGATGCATTAGTCTTCTGAGAGTTTTGTTATCAAAAGCCACTGTCCCACAGGGGGACCACCTCTGGAACACTGTAACAAGAGCAGGTTTTGAATATGCAAACCTAAGTTCCAAACCTTGTGCAGTAGGGAATCCCTTGCAGCAGTATAAGAAACACTGTGGAGGTAAGGGTTCCACCACTGAGAGATTGCTGAGAGGGACCTGGAAACAAGCCTCTTGCTCATTTGAAAATAGTACAAGGCCTGTAGCCTTCCAGGGATGTGAATGTGGAGTCCTGCCAGAGTCTTTAGGGCACTCTTTCTGTGTATTATACTCTTTGACATTGTGAACAATATAAATAAATACTGGAATGTTTTTGATTCTTCAAATTTTCTGATTTCCTAATATCCACTAGTGACTTTCCTTTTCCTTATTAGACTTCCCAACAACTTTAAATAGCTAATTTTTTACTTGAAATGCCTCTTGTTGATTCTCTACTTTTTAAAATTGAAATAACATTGTTTTATAACACGAGCTCCATGGATACATTAAATTTCAATTTCTGTATACACTACAGTATTTTCTTCTGTCACAAAGAATGGCCCGATGCTGTTCACCCTGTCCCCAACCCCTTTTCTCTGGTAACCACTTCTCTGTACCTGTTTATTTTTGTTTGGTTCGGTTTGTTCTTTTAGTATTTATTTTTTACATTCTACTTATGGGTGAAATAGTTTTTGTTTTTCATTTCTTTAAATTTAATTTTAATTGGAGGATAATTGCTTTACAATGTTGTGTTGGTTTTTGCTATACGACAACTTGACTAAGTTCTAAGTATACACATATCCCTTCCTTCTTGAGCCTCCCTCCCTTCAACCTATCCCACCCCTCTGGGTTGTCACAGGCTGAGTTCCAGCTGTACATTACACATGGTAATGTATATATTTCCATGCTACTCTCAATTTACCCTACCTTTCCTTCCCCTGCTGTGTCCGCAAGTCCTTTCTTTACATCTATGTCTCTATTCCTGCTCTGCAAATAGGTTTATCAGTACCATTTTTCTAGATGGGTGGAATTTTGAAAGAGAAAAAAAAGTAGAACCAGTACATAGTTAGCTTGCAAATTTCTTGGATTTTCTGCATGAATACAGTGGGGGAGCTAGCAATAAACAAGTCATTTCTCCCAAATACTAGAAAAACTCAGGAGCTAGAGGGCCCAATTATTTTTCAATGTGATGAGATCATAAATAGGAGAATAGACTGAAATTTTGCATAAGGAGTTGTTAGTAACCAGATCCCCTCTGGCACATAAGTGAAGAAAATTTCTCTCTCCAAGATCTCTGACTACTCCTTACCCCTGTGAAAGAAACTGGAGAATCCCTATCAAGAAAAATTACCCACCAATACATTTAGTAGTATAAATGCCAGTTCTCTACCCATTTATTCACTGGGAGGCCTGTGAATCAAGAAGCTCTGTCAAAGTGTAGAGATCTTTCAATAAACTTTCAAAAAAAAAAAACTCATTCTTAATTTCCAATAGGTATATTGCCTAAGGGCTTCCCTGGCAGCTCATTTGGTGATGAATCTGCCTGCAATGCAGGAAACCCTGGTTTGATTTCTTGGTTGGGAAGATCCCCCAAAGAAGGGAATGGCTGTCCACCCTGGTATTCTGGCATGGAGAATTCCATGGACTGTATAGTCCATGGGATTGCAAAGAGTTGGACTTTACTGAGCAACTTTCACTTTCATTCACTTTATATTGCCTAAATATCTTAGGAAAGTCTCTAACCTAAAAGACAGGCTGTAGCAAAAAAGAAAATGATAAGAAAGATAAAATATACACAGTAGAAGATAATTTCAAAAATTATTCTGCATATTTTCAAATATATGTGTGTGTGTGTGTGTGTGTGTGTGTGTGAATTATATATACATATACAGAGAAGGCAATGGCACCCCACTCCAGTACTCTTGCCTGGAAAATCCCATGGATGGAGGAGCCTGGTGGGCTCCAGTCCATGGGATCGCTAAGAGTCAGACAAGACTGAGCGACTTCACTTTCACTTTTCACTTTCATGCATTGGAGAAGGAAATGGCAGCCCATTCCAGTATTCTTGCCTGGAGAATCCCAGGGACGGGGGAGCCTGGTGGGCTGCCGTCTATGGGGTCGCACAGAGTTGGACACGACTAAAGTGGCTTAGCAGCAGTAGCAGTAGCAGCATATGGAGTAAAAAGAAATACTGATTTCTATAAAGAGAAACACAGCATAAAAAGGGAGCTTTTGAATTAAGAATTAAGCTCTTGAATAGAGGAGTGGAAGATAAACTTGAAGGAAACTACCAAAAATCAGAAAAATATTANGCAGTAGCAGCATATGAAGTAAAAAGAAATATTGATTTCTATAAAGAGAAACACAGCATAAAAAGGGAGCTTTTGAATTAAGAATTAAGCTCTTGAATAGAGGACTGGAAGATAAACTTGAAGGAAACTACCAAAAATCAGAAAAATATTAAAAGATACAGAAGTTATTTGAGAAAATTAGACTCAGTTCAAGATGTCCACCATCTAAGTCATATAAGAATTCCAGAAGAGAGTAGAAAATTTCCTGTAACTGGGAGGTGTTTTTCCAAATGAAAAAACCACAAAATACCCAACATAATAAATGCCAACAACACAAAGATTTTCAACCAGGTATACCATTGTGAAGTTTTAGAATGCAAAGGATAAAGAGAATATGCTAAAGATCCCTGAGACAAAAAAAAAAAAAGGTTATATACAATGTATATGAAATTATAATACCATTTGTTTTTTTCACCAACATTGGAAGTTGAAAGATAAAGCATTGTCTTCAAACTTCTAAGGAAAAATTGTTTTAGAATCTCTGAAATTCTATACCCAGCCAAGCTATTAATAAAGTAAATGAGTAGAATTACAGCATTGTCAGATTTAAACATTTTTATCTCCTGTGTGTTCTTTAATATGAAATCACTAAAGGTTGTACTTCAGTAACACAAATAGCAAACTAAATAAAGGAACAGGAAAAAATAACGGAAGTAAAAGAAAAAAGAATTTCCAAGATTGTAATAATGAAAAGTTCTAAGACAACAGCCGTGAATAACAATTAAAATAAGAAGATAGTAGACTACAGAAGTAATGCTTGCGAGAAAAAAAAAATCTGAAACATTTTCTCATACAGAGAGGATTTTCATTAATATTACAGAATTTGAAAGATTAGGTTCATGAAAAGTTAATAAAACAAACCAATTATTAGCTTCAAGACAAATATATGAATAAGAAAGGAAATACAGTAATAGCCAATAGTGCAGTTTAACAATAAACATTTTCACTATTATAAACATTATACAGAGCATTCAAAATTTATAACATAAATATATCCATATATGGTGGATGGAAGGGTATTTCTGATTGTTGAAGAAAATATAAGATAAACCTTAATACGATGAGAAGTTAATGGAATACACCTGGAAGCAACAGCAATAACAGAAAGTCAAGATATCAAGATATAGTAAGTTAGGTAGGTTACACAGAGGTAACCATGGGGAACAATGGCTGAAAGTTGTTGCCTCATGGAAGCTGAAATAAGAGTGAGTATAGCAAATCTCCCATTTAATTTNTAGAATACACCTGGAAGCAACAGCAATAACAGAAAGTCAAGATATCAAGATATAGTAAGTTAGGTAGGTTACACAGAGGTAACCATGGGGAACAATGGCTGAAAGTTGTTGCCTCATGGAAGCTGAAATAAGAGTGAGTATAGCAAATCTCCCATTTAATTTTTAAATTCATTTATTTTTGTTTAAAATTTCAAGTTATGCACAAGTATTGAATTGACAGAAACAAGTAATTAAAAGAAACAGCAGAGAAAAGGGAGGAAAAGATTATTTGTAATTTCCCTCTCATTGATAATCACTAAGATATTTCGATATGAATCATTTTAGTCAATTTTGTTCTATGTATAAATGCTAATATGCATTTTGACCAGGTAATAATACTATGCAATATTTTCCCAATTATGAAGATATGAACATGTTCCATACCAAATTTCTTGCACATCTGCAGAGAGTACGCATCATATCATTTTAGGAATATATCACAGTTTATTTAATCATCTTCTATACTGGGAAATTGGGTATCAGTATACTTTATATGTTAAAAGATTAAGATTCTTCCCTCTTTTTCTGACCAATTTATCTCCCCCTTGCAGGTGATATCATCCCTGTTGAAATTATGTGAGCAAAACATTCATTGGATTTTTTAACACATATTGTCAAATTCTTCTCCTCCGAGTAATTATCAAGATTTGTCAAAAATGGAAATAAGTTTCTCCACTTCACAAGCAACCATAGGTTTACAAAACAATTACATAAATTTTTCTAAATAAAATTTTATCAATGGAAATCTTAAAATTATGTATTTGCTTGAAAATATTCCTTAACATAAAATGCTAGGATTGAAAATATTTACTTGTTGTAGACTTTGTCTAACGATTATGAGACAATGGCTCATTTCAAAACTTTTAAGCAATTTACATTTAAAAAGTGTACTTCTAAATGTCATCATGATCTTCACTATAATTTAGACTGTCTTAAGTCAATTTGTTATTGATTGAACCAGAAGGTCAATTATATCCTGCAGTTCTTCTTCAGTTCTGGAATTATTGACTTGGTAAAGTCAATTTGTAATTAGACAACTTTTAAAAAGTGCTTTCTCTCCATAACTATCATGGTAGTTTTTGAAATGTTGTGAGTTCTCCCAGACTTCATTGTTATTCAGGTTTTACACCTTTTATCTATGGTGATTTTTGTTTTATTGATGTATATCTTGTGTTTGANTCTTACCAGCCTGTCCAAATACATTAATCCTTTAGGGACACACTTAAACTGAAAGCATTAGCTGATGCCTCAGACCATGTGTTATCATTGCTATTTTCATCAGAAACACAAATTTGAGGCTTCTTCACATGACAGAACTTTGATATTTGTTCTTATGCAGATCTGAATTTAAATCCCAGATCTTCTATGTGACAGTTATGAGACTATGAATAAATCAAACTTTTTTACGTATTTTCCTATCTTTATGGTTAGGGTAACTATAATATCAACTAGAGTAACTATGATAGTTGCCTTAGAAATTGTGCATATGAATACAGACATGTGCGCATGTCTCATATAGTACTGAGACACTATATTGAATATAGACATACTATATGATCTCATATAGTATTTATCATAAACAGGGCTTCCCAGGTGGAGCTGTGGTAAAGAATCTGCCTGCCAATTCAGGATACACAAAAGACGATGCAGGTTCTATCACTGCATTGGGAAGATACCCTGGAGTAGAAAATGGCAACCCACTCCAGAATTCTTGCTTGAAAAACTCCATGGGCAGAGGAGCCTGGTGTGCTACAGTCCATGGGGCTGGAAAGGGTCGGATATGACTGAACAACTGAACACACACACACAAATAATAAATATTAGTTTTAATCATACTTTTATTTTTCATGGTTTCTTGTGATCATATCCTATCTCTGTAAGAAAATTGTAAACTCTATAAGATGAAAAGACTGATTTCAAGATTTTAGTCCCTTTAGTCTTGAGAGTCCCTTGCACTGAAAGGAGATCCAACCAGTCCATTCTAAAGGAGATCAGCCCTGGGCTTTCTTTGGAAGGAATGATGCTAAAGCTGAAACTCCAGTACTTTGGCCACCTCATATGAAGTTGACTCATTGGAAAAGACTCTGATGCTGAGAGGGATTGGGGACAGGAGGAGAAGGGGACGACAGAGGATGAGATGGCTGGATGGCATCACTGACTTGATGGACGTGAGTCTGAGTGAACTCCGGGAGTTGGTGATGGACAGGGAGGCCTGGCATGCTGCGATTCATGGGGTCGCCAAGAGTCGGACACGACTGAGTGACTGAACTGAACTGAACTGAACTGAATAGGAAGGGTCGTGAAGGGTTGGTTACGACTGAGCAACTTCACTTTCACTTTTCACTTTCATGCATTGGAGAAGGAAATGTCAACCCACTCCAGTATTCTTACCTGGAGAATCCCAAGGACAGCAGAGCCTGGTGGGGTGGGCTGCCATCTGTGGGGTCGCACAGAGTCAGACACGACTGATGCGATGCAGCAGCAGCAGCAGCAGCAGTAGGAAGAAAGAGTGCACTAGGTCCATAAATCCTTCACAAGTAAATCATTTTGAATGTAGAGACATCAACATGGAGGACAAAAGAATTTCCTTTTGTATTTTTTCCTCCATTTCTATTACATAGAGTTTCCTTCCACTTTGCATTTTTTATTACATCACCTATTACCTGGATTAGAATCTGACTGAGAAATATTTGTTTTATCTTAGCAGAAATGGAGCTAGCCTCCAAGGAATCAAATTCCTTCCATTCCACACACATTTACTTTTTTTTTGTTGTTGTTTTAATGCATAAGACACAATGCAGGACTCAAGCATGATCCAAACATGTTCCCTAAATGTAAAAACTTTGGACATTGGGGATCATCAGGAGCTTGGGTCTGAGACAAGCTGACCTTGCCTGGAAAAACGGAAATTAAAATTGTAACAAAGAGCTGATACTGGATATCCTAGTAACACATTTCATTGTTCTTTGTTCTTGCCCTTTGAAAATAATGACAATATCTTAAATTGGCATGGTGATTGTAATAACTGAAGGTGTGCTTGCTTGCTTTACCTCATTTTATCTTTGCTTCTTTCCTGTTCGGTGGAACAAATACTATATCTTAACAACTGGAGAAACCAAGGCTCAGAAGGGTTTCATTTCTTTAAATGAATTGAGCAGATTATTAAGAAATTATTTCAAACCCTGAATTATAAACAAAAGACAGGGGAGGGTGCAAAAACTTATTTCCACAACCTGCATATGGATATTTATAACAGCTTTATTCATGATTGCTAAATCCTGGAAGCAACCAAGATGCTCTTCAGGAGGTGAATGAATTAAATAATCTATAGTACATCCAGAAAATAATATATTTTTAAGCACCAAAAAAGTGAGCTATTGAACCATGAAAAACATGGAGCACCTTAAATTCATATTATTAAGTGAAAGAAGCCCATCTGAAATGACTACATGCTGTATTATCCCAACTGTATGGCATTATGGAAAAGGCAAAATTATGGAGAAATAAAGAGGCCACAGATGCAGAGAACATAGTGGGATGGGGGTGGTTGCTTCTCATACCTGCACATGTCTCAGGACTGCCCTTGGCTGATGGGTCTACTTAGCCCAGAGGCTTTTAAGATGGTTCATTCTGCTTCTTCCAGAGAATCAGTCAATTCTTCAAGGATCCCTGATTTCTCATAACAGAGAATGGTGTTTAAAAACCAAAGTCTGAGTCTTGCAAGTTCTCATTTCTACCAGGGAGTGACTGCTTCTAGGCTCTCAGTGGACAGATCTAGGAACCATAGGTATGGATAATAACACGTGTACATACATATATATATGTATATACATATATATATATATATTCTTTTGTAACTCTGTTTACCTTATACACATTTTAAAAAACATACCTTTGAGCTTTATTAATAACCGCAACTGGGTCCACCATATGATTCATTCTTACAGTCAACTATATCCTGATTTTCAGTTTGTTTCTCAGACAGTAAGCAATATGACTCATTATCTAGAGTATATTGACTTGTATGTTCAACCCTAGTATACATATAATGCAATTTCAGAATTGCTGAACCCATGCCACTCTGAGAAAGGAATTTGCCAACTAGCGTACAGCATTTGTGGACAGTTCTTTTCATCTTTTGGAGAAGGCAATGGCACCCCACTCCAGTACTCTTGCCTGGAATATCCCATGGACGGAGGAGTCTGGTAGGCTGCTGTCTGTCTTTTAACTGTCAGTTTTTCAGTCAGATCACTGTTTCCAGAGTTATTTAAGTTGGTTCCTTTCTTTCTGGCTTTCTTCAGAGTGGTTAGGTGAGTCATTTGTAACTCAGTTAAATTCCTTTGTCACATTCTGCATTTCATTTTGGAACCAGGTACCTCTGGTTCCAAATAGGAAAAGGAGTACAGAAAGGCTGTATATTGTCACCTTGCTTATTTAATTTCTATGCAGAGTACATCATGAGAAACTCTGGGCTGGAAGAAGCACAAGCTAGAATGAAGATTGCTGGGAGAAATATCAGTAACCTCATATATGCAGATGACACCACCCTTATGGCAGAAACTGAAGAGGAACTCAAAAGCCTCTTGATGAAAGTGAAAGTGGAGAATGAAAAAGTTAGTTTAAAGCTCACCATTCAGAAAACAAAGATTATGGTATCTGGTCCCACCACTTCATGTGAAATAGATGGGGACACAGTGTCAGACTTTATTTTGGGGGGCTCCAAAATCACTGCAGATGGTGACTGCAGCCATGAAATTAAAAGATGCTTACTCCTTGGAAGAAAAGTTATGACCAACCTAGATAGCATATTCAAAAGCAGAGACATTACTTTGCCAACGAAGGTCCGTCTAGTCAAGGCTATGGTTTTTCCAGTGGTCATGTATAGATGTGAGAGTTGACCTGTGAAGAAAGCTGAGCGCCAAAGCATTGCTGCTTTTGAACTGTGGTGTTGGAAAAGACTCTTGAGAGTCCCTTGGACTGCAAGGAGATCCAACCAGTCCATTCTGAAGGAGATCAGCCCTAGGATTTCTTTGGAAGGAATGATGCTAAAGCTGAAACTTCAGTACTTTGGCCACCTCATGCGAAGAGTGAACTCATTGGAAAGGACTCTGATGCTGGGGGGGATTGGGGGCAGAATGAAAAGGGGATGATAGAGGATGAGATGGCCGGATGGCATCACCGACTAGATGGACATGAGTCTGAGTGAACTGCAGGAGTTGATGATGGACAGGGAGGCCTGGCGTGCTGAGATTCATGGGATCGCAGAGAGTCGGACACGACTGAGTAACTGAACTGAACTGAACTTACAATCTGGTATATATCAAACATTTATAATTTTCATACAGTTAACTTTACTCATCACGACACATAGTTCTATAGGTTTAATCAATGCAGTAGCTGTATACCACTGCCACAGTTCAGTATAGAAAGCTCCACTATCCCCACACTGCCCCTTTATAGTCAACTCCTATTCCCAAACCCAACCACAGGCAGTCATTAATCTGTGTTGTGTCTCTGTATCTCATCTTTTTTGTAGAATGTCATATAAAAGAAATTTTACAGAATACAGCATTTTTTATTTAGCTTCTTTCACCTAGAATAATGATTTCTGAGATGTACCCTTTAGTTTTGCTTATCCATAGTTACTTTGTCTTTTACTGTGAAGTAGTATTTATTGTATAAATTTTGTACAATTTGTTTAAACATATGTCAGTGGAAATTTGGGCTGTTTCCCACTTTTGCTGTGATTAAGTTGCTAAGCATGTTCACACACAGGTCTTTGTGTGGACATATGTTGTCATTGCTCTTGAATAAATTATTAAGAGTGAGATTATTGAATCACATAGAAGGTAAATCTTACATTTATAAGAAAGGTCCTGTTTTCCAAATTGTCTGTACTATTTGGCATTCTTTTTTAATCTTTTTACACATTGTATTCAATTTAAATAGACCAAAAAAAAAAATCCTCCATTCCTTGCCCCTCACCTTTCACCTCTGGCAACTACCAATCTGTTTTCTATACCTGTGAGTTGGGTTTTTGTTTTGTTTTGTCTAGGTTCCACATAGAAGAAATATCATACAATTTTTTTGGTCTGATTTGTTTTACTTAGCATAATACCTTCAAAGTCAATCCATATTATCACAAATAGCAAGATTTCATTCTTTTTTATGGCTGAATAATATTCCATTGTCCTGGATCAGGAAGATCTCCTGGAGAACTTAATGGCAACCCACTCCAGTATTCTTGCCTGGAGAATTCCATGGATAGTGGAGCCTGGTGAGTTACAATCCATGGAGTCACAAAGAGTCAGACATGACTGAGTGACTAATACATGCGCACAGTATTCCATTGTATATATAAACCCGTAGCTTTTATCCATTCATTCACTGACAGACACTTAGGTATGCCATATCTTGGCTAATATAAAAAATGCTGTAAGTAATGAGGCTGGGAATATTTTTAAATTAGTGTTTCTTTTTCTTTTGATAAATATCCAGAAATGGAATTTTTGTATAATATAGTAGTTCTATTTTTAATTTTTAAGGAAACTTCATACTGCTTTACATACTGGCTGTACCAATTTAAATTTCTACCAATGAGGATTCTTTTTTCTCCACATTCCTTTCAATATCCATTATTTCTTGTCTTTTAGATAATAGCCATTCTAATAGATATGATGTAATACCTCATTGTGGTTTTGATTTGCATTTCTCTGCTAATTAATGATGTTATTTTTCATGGCCATCTATATGCCTTCTTTAGAAATATGTATATTTAGATTTTTTTGCCAAATTTTAATCAATAGTTTATTTGTGCTATTGAGTTGTATGAGTTCTTTATATACTTTGGATATTATACCCTTATCAGATTTATGATTTGCAAATGTTTTCTCCCATTCAGTAGGCTGAATTTCATTTTGATCATGGTTTCCTTTTCTGTAAAAAGGAAAAAGTATATCTATCAATAAATATGGGTTTTCTTGATAGTTCAGTTGGTAAAGAATTTGCCTGCAATGCATGAGACTCTGGTTCAATTCCTGAGTCCAGAAGATCCTCTGGAGAAGGGATAGGCTACTCACTCCAGTATTCCTGGGCTTCCCTCATGGCTCAGCTGGTAAAGAGTCCACCTGCAATGTGGGAAATCTGGGTTCTTTATCAATAGATACTTCTATCAATATGTCTCTATCAATAGATATATGTAGGTAGATGATAGATAATAGATATTTATCTACCAAGAAATTTTAGTGAAACTCTCTAAATTATGTATTAATTTCTATAAACCAGAGGAATCAAATGGAGTACAAACTGGAAAATATGTTTCTGACCACACTTTATTATATTTTTCTGAGAAGAGTGGGATTCAAAAAGTCAATAATCCTTCTGATGTCGTTAGCAAGTGTGGCAATGTGGAAACACTATGTTACACGCTGAGCAGATAGAAGGTCCAAGTGAGTGTGTGTGTGTACATGTGTGTGTTAGAAAGGAAGGTGAGGAGAGGGACATTTTGGAAAACGACTAGTATAGAAATTCTTTTTTTTTTTTTAGTAAACAGCTGGCAAAAGTCAATTTAAACCCCTGGTGTGAATTCTACACTTTCTCACTTCTTCTGGACTCCATCTCCATTAATCGAACTATTTTCTTCTGTATATTCAAATCATTTTCTCATAACATATAAACAAGAATCATTTCTTACTTTTAAAGAAAATTAAAGTCTGCCATCGACCTCATGTGGAGAAAGAAATGGCAACCTACTTCAGTAGTCTTGCTTGAAAAATTCCATGAACAGAGGAGCCGGTAGGTGGGGGGAGGGGGCAGCTGCAGTCCACAAGGTTTCGAAGAGTCAGCCACAACTGAGTACTGTGACCTCAAGAGTCATATTTCCCTTTTTTGCAGAGGTACTTTTCTTGGAAAAGTATTTTCTCTTTTGATGTGAAGAAAAAAAAATTAGTAAGTTCTAGGAGTTGGTAGGGGGAGTAAGGGATGAATAGGCAGAGAACAGAGGATTTTTAGAGCAGTAAAAATATTCTGTATAGTTTTATAATGAATACATGTTACTGTACATTTGTCCAAATCCATAGAATGTATATCAAAAATAAACCCTAATGTAGATTATGGATTTGGGGTGCTTCTAGTCTGCCAGTGCTATGTATCTCAGTTTTGTCTTCTCAGGTGCAAAACAGCATGATGACAATATGTGCGCACATTACTCCTCACAGTAGTGATCCAATGGTATACTGCATGTTAAAAGTACATACATGCGAGCTAAAGGATGTGATATCTCTAAACCCATTAGTCATTGTCATTATGACTTGGCCTAGCTTGAGATCATAAATACCATGAAAGTACAACTAAGTCTCAGATACTGCCTCTCGCTGCCAGTGTAAACCCTCTTCCAAGATTAGGATATAAAAATAGTGGTAAGAAAAAAAAAATACAATCCAGAACAATATAACAGCAGCAAAACCAAAACTGTGTCAGACTGACCTGGAATAGAATTTTGGTTCAGTGACATATAAGATAGGTGTTCTGGAGAAAGTTCCTTCTTTTAAAGTTTTATTATCTCTAAAAATGGAGATGAGACAAAGGTTTTTAGTATTCTTGACATAACTTAGAAATGTAAATAAAACTTTTTAATATCCTGCTGCATATAGATTTTTGAAGCATGGTACTTTATTATTCCTGCTTCTATTCATTTTTATGTTTGTCGAGTTATTTTAATATCTCTGTTTGCCAGATTTCATGCAAGACATCAGGGATGCCGGTCTTTTCTCTTCTCTGCCTGTTATTTTTAGAAATGATAATTCTAAAAAGCTAAGAGCCACTATCAACGTTCTGCTTCCATAGANTTTTTTTTTTTTTAGTAAACAGCTGGCAAAAGTCAATTTAAACCCCTGGTGTGAATTCTACACTTTCTCACTTCTTCTGGACTCCATCTCCATTAATCGAACTATTTTCTTCTGTATATTCAAATCATTTTCTCATAACATATAAACAAGAATCATTTCTTACTTTTAAAGAAAATTAAAGTCTGCCATCGACCTCATGTGGAGAAAGAAATGGCAACCTACTTCAGTAGTCTTGCTTGAAAAATTCCATGAACAGAGGAGCCGGTAGGTGGGGGCAGGGGGCAGCTGCAGTCCACAAGGTTTCGAAGAGTCAGCCACAACTGAGTACTGTGACCTCAAGAGTCATATTTCCCTTTTTTGCAGAGGTACTTTTCTTGGAAAAGTATTTTCTCTTTTGATGTGAAGAAAAAAAAATTAGTAAGTTCTAGGAGTTGGTAGGGGGAGTAAGGGATGAATAGGCAGAGAACAGAGGATTTTTACAGTAAAAATATTCTGTATAGTTTTATAATGAATACATGTTACTGTACATTTGTCCAAATCCATAGAATGTATATCAAAAATAAACCCTAATGTAGATTATGGATTTGGGGTGCTTCTAGTCTGCCAGTGCTATGTATCTCAGTTTTGTCTTCTCAGGTGCAAAACAGCATGATGACAATATGTGCGCACATTACTCCTCACAGTAGTGATCCAATGGTATACCGCGTGTTAAAAGTACATACATGCGAGCTAAAGGATGTGATATCTCTAAACCCATTAGTCATTGTCATTATGACTTGGCCTAGCTTGAGATCATAAATACCATGAAAGTACAACTAAGTCTCAGATACTGCCTCTCGCTGCCAGTGTAAACCCTCTTCCAAGATTAGGATATAAAAATAGTGGTAAGAAAAAAAAAATACAATCCAGAACAATATAACAGCAGCAAAACCAAAACTGTGTCAGACTGACCTGGAATAGAATTTTGGTTCAGTGACATATAAGATAGGTGTTCTGGAGAAAGTTCCTTCTTTTAAAGTTTTATTATCTCTAAAAATGGAGATGAGACAAAGGTTTTTAGTATTCTTGACATAACTTAGAAATGTAAATAAAACTTTTTAATATCCTGCTGCATATAGATTTTTGAAGCATGGTACTTTATTATTCCTGCTTCTATTCATTTTTATGTTTGTAGAGTTATTTTAATATCTCTGTTTGCCAGATTTCATGCAAGACATCAGGGATGCCGGTCTTTTCTCTTCTCTGCCTGTTATTTTTAGAAATGATAATTCTAAAAAGCTAAGAGCCACTATCAACGTTCTGCTTCCATAGAGTAAGCTGATTCAACTCCTCACACTTTCTCTCAAAAAGAGCTATTGGTTAGCAAGTCCAATTACAAATAAAGTCTACTGTGATTTAGCAGAAGGAACACCATGACTGAAGTAAAGAGATGAATAGATGAGTGGTAGGTATAACCAGCATCTACTGGATCAGAGAAGAAGGAATT
Organism: Raphicerus campestris; assembly: GCA_006410735.1. Lineage (NCBI taxonomy): Eukaryota > Metazoa > Chordata > Mammalia > Artiodactyla > Bovidae > Raphicerus > Raphicerus campestris. Next base: position 19,212 of record SJYW01016461.1, on the reverse strand, counting down.
AGCAGGTATTAGAACCCAAATAGGGCTTCCCTGGGGAGAAGGCAATGGCAACCCACTCCAGTACTCTTGCCTGGAAAATCCCATGGATGGAGGAGCCTGGTGGGCTGCAGNTCCTGTCTAGACTGATGTCTTCTCTCATTATAACTCTTTACAGTTCATATGCCCTCTCATTGTTCACTATTGAGCCCAGACTCCAAATTTACTTAAAAAATAAATCTGAGCATGTTACTCTTATGTTTAAAATCTTTCCATGATTTCATAACCTTGTTAGATAAAGAAAAGTTCTGGAACCTATCCTGAACCACAGATAAGGCTGCTGCTTATCTTTCCAGCCTCATGGCATCTGGTCCCATCACTTTATAGCAAATAGATGGGGAAGCAATAGAAACAGTGACAGACTTCATTTTTTTGGAGGAGGATGGGGAAATTCCAAAAACACTGCAGATGACTGCAGCCATGAAATTAAAAGATGCTTGTTCCTTGAAAGAAAAGCTATGACCAACCTAGACAGCATATTAAAAAGCAGAGACATTACTTCTGTCTCTTATACACATCTTGTCAAATCCTTGCTTCTCCAGATCCAGCTTAAGATCCATCTTATCCATGAAGTCTTTCAGGACTTCTAACCCTGATCTGCCATCTCTGCATTATAATTGTGCTTATAACCTTGAGTATAGTGTGTACTTTATTTATTTATTTTTAGTTTTTCCCAGAGGCTACCTTTGCTTTCAGCCTAGTTTAATCAGGAAGAAGAAAAAGTTCTCTGGTATCCATCGTCTTCATTGTCACCTTCTCTTTGACATTACTGGTTTCCCTGGTGGCTCAGATGGTAAAGCATCTACCTGCAATGCAGGAGACCCAGATTTGATCCCTGGGTCAGGAAGATCCCCTGGAGAAGGAAATGGCAACTCACTCTTGCCTGGAAAATTCCATGGATGGAGGAGCCTGGTAGACTAAAGTCCATGTGGTCACAGATTTGGACACGACTGAGCAACTTCACTTTCTATTACATTACAGGAAAAGGGCCAGCATGTGAATTAAACCTGTGAGCTCAGCACTGGGATAAATACAATGGACATCTTCACTGATTCTTTATGAATCCAGGCTTTCTATTTATTTTGACCAAAATCCCTGTTCTGTCTGTAGACTAATAAGCCATGATTTTTATCACTCAACCATGGGTTTAATTACTTGAACATGGAGGAAAGAAAAGCAAAAATGCAGTCATTTTAACATCTCACATTTTCACATCTGTATTCACTCTAGAGTTCAACAGCTATATACATTCTTCATGTTTACAAGTCATAATTAACCCTTGCTATAGTTTATAAAATAGGTAGTATAAAATAATGGATAAACTTATGAGTTTCCGAGTCAGACAGCCCCTTGTTTTAATCAAGCATTCAGTGTGATGTTAGTTTCCTCTGCTCTAAAGTTGGGACAATAATATCCTTAGTTTTATTGTAAATATTAATGGAGATAATGCAAGTAAAGCAATTAACTCCTGGCAGAGAAAAGTGATCTGTAGATCTTAATTATTAATATAATTGCTTTTCCAAACAATTCTTGAATTATTATTACTACAAAAGTTTTACCTCTATACTTTTCCCCCTTATTCATAGTTCCTGGCATGTGACTCAGAGTCTGCACTAGCCAATTTCTGCAGTTATCTTGGATGATTGTAATACCCACTCATATCTCTGTTTGTTGACCTCTTCATACTCAGTCTTCTCCTCCACTTAACTCAGCTACTTGCTCACACAGGCATGGTTGTGCATTTCCAGTATCCAAATCTCTGTGCCCCCAAACCACTCATTCAAGCCCCGTTTCTCAGATCACATAACTGCTCCTCTCTCTATTTCAGTCTCTTATGTGAAGCCACACATGTGTGAATATACACATGCACACACATACACAGATACACACAGAGAAAGACACACACGTATACAGAGAAAGACACACACGTATACAAAGAAACATCTTTTGAAATGCTCACGACTTTAGGCTTTAGCCCTAGATTTTCCTTCCCTGCATTTCTCTCATTCTAAACACCACAGAGTGGGTTTTCCCAAGATGACCTCTGCTGCTGCTGCTGCTGCTTAGTCACTTCAGTCGTGTCTGACTCTGTGCGACCCCACAGATGGCAGGCCACCAGACTTCCCCGTCCCTGGGATTTTCCAGGCAAGAACACTGGAGTGGGTTGCCATTTCCTTCTCCAATGCATGAAAGTGAAGTCACTCAGTCGTGTCCTATTCGTAGCGACCCCATGGACTGCAGCCCACCAGACTGCTCCATCCATGGGATTTTCCAGGCACCTATGCCCAAAACATCAGTTACTATTCATATATCATGGAATTCCTAATTTATATCCAGTTCAGACCTTTCTTTTGAGTTCCAAATCTATATGTCAGCTTGACTCCTTGCCATCTCTACTTGCACACCTTAGTACATTTCAATTTCAACATGTTGAGGACTCAATCCACCTTCCCCTTCACACCTATTAATGTTATTTTCCATTTCCATAAATGATAAGACCATCTAACCATCCCAGTGCCTAAGTCAGGAATCTATAAATTATTCTTTCATTTCCCTCCTCCTCCAACAAGTATGTTAGCTCAAATCTCTAAAATCCATTTATTTCTCCTCCATCTTTAATCACCACTGCTGCTACCAACTCCTGTCTAGACTGATGTCTTCTCTCATTATAACTCTTTACAGTTCATATGCCCTCTCATTGTTCACTATTGAGCCCAGACTCCAAATTTACTTAAAAAATAAATCTGAGCATGTTACTCTTATGTTTAAAATCTTTCCATGATTTCATAACCTTGTTAGATAAAGAAAAGTTCTGGAAACTATCCTGAACCACAGATAAGGCTGCTGCTTATCTTTCCAGCCTCATGGCATCTGGTCCCATCACTTCATAGCAAATAGATGGGGAAGCAATAGAAACAGTGACAGACTTCATTTTTTTGGAGGAGGATGGGGAAATTCCAAAAACACTGCAGATGACTGCAGCCATGAAATTAAAAGATGCTTGTTCCTTGAAAGAAAAGCTATGACCAACCTAGACAGCATATTAAAAAGCAGAAACATTACTTTGTCAACAAAGGTCCATCTAGTCAAAGCTATGGTTTTCCCAGTCGTCATGTATGGATGTGAGAGTTAGACTATAAAGAAAGCTGACCAATGAAGAACTGATACTTTTGAACTGTGGTGTTGGAGAAGGCTCTTGGGAGTCCCCTGGATGGCAAGGAGATCCAGCCAGTCCATCCTAAAGGAAATCAGTCCTGAATATTCATTGGAAGGACTGATGCTGAAACTCCAATACTTTTGTACCTGATGCAAAGAGCTGACTCATTTAAAAAGACCCTGATGCTGGGAAAGATTGAAGGTGGGAGAAAAAGAAGAAGACAGAGGATGAGCTGGTTGGATGGCATCACCGACTCAATGGATGTGCATTTGAGTAAACTCCAGGAGTTGGTGATGGACAGGGAGGCCAGGCGTTCTGCAGTCGCAAAGAATCGGACAGACTGGACAAATGAACTGAACTAAACTTAACTGAACTGAAGCAATTAATTAGCTAAGTGACTTGAACAAAGCTCTTAGTATGACCAAAAAAAAAAAAAATCCAAAGTAAAAACCCAAAAAGATGTCCTGGAAGAGTCTAGACTCATCTCATCATTAACATATTAGGGATGAATTGAGTTTTCTGTGGATCAGGAAAAAGCAAAGGAGATGAATGGTATCTTTCAGTAAGATGCATGCCCACAGTCCCTTTGATCATTAATATAATTAACCCTAAATAATTCATAATTCTAAAATATCACCCAACAAGAAGGAAGAGGAGAAGAGAAGAGGAGGAGAAGGAGAAGAAGGAGGAGAAAATAAGAAGCAAGAGAAGACATAAGGAGGAAGGGAAGAAAACAAGAGGAGGAAAAAGAAAGCTGCTGTGGCTTTGTCAGATTCATATCCCACCTATCACTGTAAAGCTGTTCATTAGAAATGTGAGATAACTGTACAGAAGAGAGCTTAAGGAAAGCAAAACTGAAACTATTTTGTTTTCATTTTTCTTTTTAAAATGCTTCTCTTTATTTTACCTTTATTGAAGTGGGTCTTTGAAAAATCATCATTTTCACACTACAAACTAAACAAGCTCTTGGCATTTCTCATACAAAAAAAGGTGCCATAATTTCATGCCTTTGCAAACACACACTGTGAGCAATCAAGGCAAAAAGAAAATTAAAAACTAATTCTGCTGTTTTTTCTCCTCATTTATTTCATCAGCCATCTCAGTCTTACACTGAATAATAATCAACAGGATTTGAGAGACACACATAGGGGAGGCTAGATATCTTCTCTCAAAATCTCCAGAAAGCTGGAAAGGAAAGTAAAATAACAATGCTTTGGGAGGCATCTCTAATTATACAATCAAAACTACCTGTACCAACATTTCCAGGCTGTGGAAGTGTTCTGAAATCAGAATTTACATGGGGTAATAATAATTTGAAAACTGGAGTTTATCATGGACTCAAACATTTGACAGCAACAAAACATGACCCAAAAAGACTCCAGAAAAGTATAGACAGAAGAACTGTGACCAGTGACTAACCTTGATATGTACCTGCATCTCGATTCTTCCTTCTTGAATCTTGGACGTTCAGAGTTCACCTGGAGGTCCCAGTGATGTCTTTAGTATAAATTCCATTTACACCTCTGCAGCATCATGGACACAATTCATAATGCATAAAACTAAATTACCCATCAAAGAAAAGTGTGTCATTTCTGAAACTCTTCTCAAGAGTTTGATGTGGGAGTTATACAGGATGAGAGTCATTTACTTTATCTTTAAACATCAACATTACAAATAATAGAAGAACCTGCAGAAAAAGTGAAAGTGATCATCACACAGTCATGTCCAGCTCTTTGTGACCCCATGAACTGTAGCCCACCAGGCTGTTCGTGGAATGCTCCAAGTAAGAATGCTGGAATTGGTACCCCTTCCCTTTTCCAGGCATTCTTCCTGACCCAGGGATCAAACTCAGGTCTCCTGCATTGCAGGCAGATTCTTTACCATCTGAGACACCAAGGAAGTTTATTCAAAGCACCAAGAAAAGATGCAACTGAGCACACTTTACAAATGAATGCTACTGAAACATATGGATCTCAATCTTGAAAAGGTTACCCCTCATATCTGTAGCTGTCAGTAACAATAATTAATATATGTTTTAGTGCCCTTTTATTCCTAAATAAATTTCAATCAAGCAGAAAATCAATAAGTACTTATTGAGGATTCATTGTAAGTCAATTTCCCTGGAAGCAAACTGTGATGGATAATTGCCTGCAGGAGTTTATTGAAGATCAACACTTGCAGGAGAGTATAGGCCATGGGACTGAGCTAACCATAGATTCTAAGGTGGCTCTGAACCTGAACAGACCTTCAGAGCTTAGAGAAATCTTCAAATGTGGCTGAGAGAACTAGCCCTTTGGCATCTCCCTTGCCCCAGATTGATCAGGCCTGTATTATTGGAAAAATATACATTATGGAAAATGAAAGTGTTAGTTACTCAGTCGTGTCAGATTCTTTGCAACCCCAAGGACTATAACCCGCCAGGCTTCTCAGTCCTTGGGATTCTCCAGGCAAGAATACTGGAGTGGTTTGCCATGCTCTTCTCCAGCGGATCTTTCCAACCCAGAGATCAAACCCAGGTCTCCTGCACTGCAGGCAGATTCTTTACCATCTGAGCCACCAGGGAACTCATTATGGAAGGGATTTCTAAAACAGTGATTCGTGTGAGTGGTATTGATAGTCTGGGTGACAGAGTACAGCATGTACTAAAAAGCATGTTATTAATCTATCCCATGAGCCCTCTGGCATTAGCAAATTATAGAGAACACATAATTTGTATCTAGCATGCTCCTACTTTACTTTGTGTCCCAGCCCAGATATTTATGAGGTCTGTGCAAATTTTCCAGAGCAGAGACTTGTTCCCTCCACTTTGTTCTCTCATCACTGCACTCATAGATTTGTGGTACTACTTATCAAACTGAATCATATGTCATTAATCCCTGGTCTGTGTTCCACACCCAGCTACGTGTTCCTTGAGGGTAGGTTGCAATTCACATGTCATTTCCTCACTAAACTCTCCCAACCCCCTATCTAAGTAACCATAGTCCATTTGTTATTCTCAGTCACATCGAGCTTATAACATTCATCCTGACTCATAATTTTTAGGTTTATGTGTTTACTTGCTTATTATCAAACAATTGGTGAAGCCATTATTTTATGACCACATTGAAATAAAAGCAATCATTTAAATAACTGATGGCTTTATATTTGCATTGAACGTATTCAGTGACACACAATAAATTGAATTCTGGTTATGCATTATAATGATGATGAAATTTAGCAAGCCTTTCATTTTCACACCAAGAAGCCAGTTTCTGGACAACACTGTTACATATTTTGTTTATTTCAAAGACTTGATTTGAGGTACTTATTTCATGGCAGTTTTTTTAAGCTTTTTATTTTAGAGGAGTTTTAGGTTCAAGGCAAAATTGAAAGTACATAGTGGAAAGTGGAAGGATTCCAGAAACACAAAAGGGATTTGACCCTAATGTTTAGATCCAGGTTAGACCCATCCCACATTAGTTCATTTACCCCAAAACATGTTCCCCCGACTGCTTGACATGCCTAAAATTTCTTCAAGGAAATTACCCTTACTTTAATCCTGGATAAACAATATGATTACATACATTGATTCTAGGGTCACTTTGTTAGGGTTCAAATCTCAGTTCTACTCTTGCAAACTATGTCACATAAACAATAAATGTTATTTCATTCTATGTTCATTTTCTCATCTGTAAAAAATGTCNATGATTACATACATTGATTCTAGGGTCACTTTGTTAGGGTTCAAATCTCAGTTCTACTCTTGCAAACTATGTCACATAAACAATAAATGTTATTTCATTCTATGTTCATTTTCTCATCTGTAAAAAATGTCAATCATGGGATTTACCTCGCAGGATGTTTGTGGGGCTAAGTGACTTGCAGAAAATGCTTATAGCCAAGTGTGGTGCATACGAAAGTGAAAATGAAAGTCACTCAGTTGTGTCCGATTCTTTGCAACCCCGTAGACTACAGAGTCCATGGAATTTTCTAGGCCAGAATACTGGAGTGGGTAGCCTTTCCCTTCTCCAGGGGATCTTCCCAGCCAAGGGATTGAACCCAGGTCTCCCGCATTGCAGGTGCATTCTTTACCAGCTGAGCCACAAGGGAAGCCCATGGCGCATATGAAATATCATTAAAGGTATATCTATTAATTGGTGTTATTGGATCATGTTCACCTGTCTCTATAATAACAAGGTAACTGAGGCAATGAGAATTCTGATAGAAGGAAAAAAGATAATAAAACCTGGAGTTATGTAAAGTGAAGGGGTGTTTATTCAGAAGTAAAAAAAAAAAAAAAAAGGCATAAGGTGCCAGAAAGAAAAGTCGCCAGAAGAAAGGTGCAGAGGGGAGTGTAGGAGAGTATCAAAAAAGATTTAACATGATAATTAAAATCTTCGCCATGATTAATGAAATTACATTAGAAACAAGGCAACCATTTCTTTCTTCTACATTTTTCTTTCTTTCACACAAAATGGCCAATGGGTCTTAGAATTCAGAATTCAATTTGGTGCCAAGGTCTTCAAAATCTTTTAAGCAGTCTAAGAACCAACTGTTTTTTAGCATTGTTTCTATTGTAAGCCAAGTTCCAAATTCTAAGGCTCTCTGCAATGGAATGTTTCAATATCATCATTTGCCAGGTTTCTTGCAACTACAAGTAGAAGCCTGAAAGAACAGCTTAAATATGGCACCCAAGAACTAGAAATATAGTGAAATACAGTGCTGATGACAATCGGTGATTACCAACCCCAGAATGGAAACATACAAAAAATCTGTTAAAAAGTGCTTCAAGACTTGTAAGCTACTAGGACCTTTAAGAGGTTTCACTATGTTCACCATGTCTGGAATGACTCTCGTTATTAGGTGCTCTGTAAAGGAAGCAGGTCCCAGCTTACCTGAGCACTAGTAGTAGAACTGGACATGGAATAACAGAATGGCTCCAAATCGGGAAAGGAGTATGTCAAGGCTGTATATTGTCACCCTGCTTATTTAACTTATATGCAGAGTATATCATGAAAAATGCTGGGCTGGAGGAAGCACAGCTGGAATCAAGACTTCCCAGAGAAATATAAATAACCTCAGATATGCAGATGACACCACCCTTATGGCAGAAAGAAAAGAACTAAAAAGCCTCTTGATGAAAGAGAAAAAGGAGAGTGAAAAAGTTGGCTAAAGCTCAACATTCAGAAAACGAAGATCATGGCATCTGGTCCCATCACTTCATGACAAATTGATGAGGAAACAATGGAAACAGTGACAGGCTTTATTTTCTTGGGCTCCAAAATCACTGCAGATGGTGAGTGCAGCCATGAAATTAAAAGATACTTGCTCCTTGGAAGAAAAGCTATGACCAACCTAGAACAGCATATTAAAAAGGAGAGACATTACTTTGCCAACAAAGGTCCATCTAGTCAAGGCTATGGTTTTTCCAGTGGTCATGTATGGTTGTGAGAGTTGGACTATAAAGAAAGCTGAGCACCGAAGAACTGAAGCTTTTGAACTCTTGAGAGTCTTCTCTCCCTTGAACTGCAGGGAGATTCTTCCAGTCCATCTTAAAGGCAATCAGTCCTGAATATTCATTGGAAGGACTGATGCTGAGGCTGAAACTCCAATACTTTGGCCACTTCATGCAAAGAACTGACTCATCTGAAAAGACCCTGATGCTGAGAAAGACTGAAGGCAGGAGGAGAAAGGGATGACAGAGAATGAGATGGTTGGATGGCATCACCGACATGATGTACATGAGTTTGGGTAAACTCCGGGAGTTGGTGATGGACAGAGAGACCTGTCATGCTGCAGTCCATGGGGTTGCGAAGAGTCGAACACAACTGAGCGACTGAACTGAACTAAGTAGTCCAATAGAAGGAAAGAAGACCATTAGATAGCTCTCCTCAGGTATCCTCAGGGAGTATCTCAGGTGAAACAGAGGAAGGAGACTGGACAGGTCTATTTCCCTAAATGCTGTGAATCATTATCTCATATTCTGACATTTTTGATCAGTGCTTAGTTTTTCAATAAGGAGAGCCACTTCAAAAAAAACATTATGTTAAGGCAATATGAGAGAAATGGCTTTGCCAAAAGTTATATAATTCAAGAAAAGTCCCTTTTCCAGGAATTATGTAAGTCAAGATTTTTAAAAGACCTCTCGGGTCTTATGCTGAGCAATTATTTTGTGCCAAAATGAGGACAAATCATTCACAGGTAATATCTTAGTTAATCTTTAAAAAAAATCCTGTGATTGATACTATTACTCAACTTTCAAGATAAGAGAACTGACAATCACAGTGAATAAGAGAGTAAGTCATTTCTATAAACTCGTAAAACAAGTTTGTAGTAAAACTTCAAATTTCTCAGTAGAAAATATAAAGCGATATGGTTTGCACTAATAAAGAGGTCATTCTGTAAAATACATTGCTCTCTATTTCCTAAAAGAAGAAAGAGAGAGTTATAAAAATAATCCAGAATTTCGCTAAAATCTTTAAACTTGCTTTAAACATAATAGACTTTTGCAATTTAAGATGCACTGATGATTCCTAAAGGCAAATAATTGCCTCTGGCACTTATAATTTAGTGAATCATCTTTCCCAAGGAGATTCCATTATAAAGCCTTCTAACAGACCATAAAAGTTAGTAGACTCAAGAAGAAAGTACTTTTTTTTTCTTTAAGAAAAATAAAACTAGTTGAAAGCAAGTAACACGGTCTTGTCTCCTTTTCCAATGTACATGACTTCATAGGCACACACATGCATCCTCTTATTCCCATCTCTGCAAACAGAACTGAGAATATACTATAAACACATTGAATTAATTTAGTCCTGTATTTTCTGTACTGTTAATTTATTGCTTTATTCTTGTTCTCTATATGTCAGTGTACATCACCACAAGAGAAAAATTTGAATAACTGTTCCAAAGCTTAGCGAGACTTTATCATAATTCTTCCTCCACAATTTGGTCTTTTGACCCCTTTTTAATCTATGTCCCAAATTTCCAGTTAGAGAAAGAATTGAGAGAATGATGTTAGTGTCAAGTAGCAATGTGCTTGGCCTTAGTAATTTCAGTATATAAAATCATAACTCCAGGAACCAGAATAAAATTTAAAATACTACCTCTTAATATTATTGAAAAAAGATCTTTCAAGCCAACACAAAAATAGGAATGATGGAAGCAGACTGTTGGAAGTATATCAGACTGTAATTAAAGTACAGGTGTGCAGAGTACTGTCAGCCCAGACGTGTAGTCACTGATAAAGAAAAAAAGAAAAGAGCTATATACTTAAAAATCTTTTGCAGTTAAATATACCAAAAACATTCCAAAGCTTTGGAAATGTTGTACAATATGTGTCAAAGAGAAGTCTCTTTCTCTTTGCAGCTCTGCTCAGTGTTTTATGTTCCCATCATTTCTGTTCCTTCCTCTTTTGATGGCGTACACGTCACGTGTCTATGGACCAAAAAGGAAAATTCACAAAAACACAGCGTCTGCACTGACAAACTTAAAGTTCATCCAGAGTAAAGACAGCATCTGTTGACTGTGATACACTCACTGTCAGTGCTGCATCTACAGACTTCATAAAAGAGAAAGCCTAGATGCTAAGTGCCTGTTCTACCTACTAGATAAATTAAGTACATTACTTACTTTTCCCTAAAGTTGAATTCTCCAGCTTGATCAAAGATTAGTAAATTAAAAACTTTTTTATTTTTTGATGCCATGGTTTCATTTCAAATCAGGGAAAAGTCACTCATTGATCTCAGATGAAATTCCTATTTGAGAACATTGGAAGCTGATTTCCATAACATTAGGTACTCTAAGAATAGCTCATTAACTGAGATCTTATATATCTAGCATTTTTATGGAAGGCAATGATGATAACAAATATTTGACTAAACTAAATGAATAAGCAAGACTGGTTTCTTAAAAGAGGCAAATGTCCAACAGAGGCTAACTTAAATCATAATGATAAAAGTGGTAACAAATAACATATATTGAGAGCTTACTATATTCCAGACATTTAGCTCAGTATTTCATATATCTTCACTCTTAATCCTCAGAACAATCCATGAAGTTAGTACTATTTTCATCCTCTTTTTTTGACAGATGAAGAGTTAAGTTTAGTGAACTCAATGTACTTGTCCACACACATAGAGGGAGTAAGATGACTTGAAATTGAAAGTGAGACAGTTTGACACTGAAGCCCAAGCTTCTAATTATGCATGCCACCAGGAAAGAAAGGAAACTTATAAAATAAAACTAGGACTGGCCACAAATCAAAGAAAGAACATACCAGTGCCCCACAAAGCAGGAAAGGGAACAGGAAATGAACTCAAGAATTCTCTTATACCATAATCTTCCTGCATCTTCTCTGGCACACTAGTGGCCTCCATGTGGCAGGGAGAGTGGTCTCCCAGCTTCCTCCCTCCACTAGCAGAGTGGAAAGGCATAGCCCTACCATGACCAGCACCCAAGACCGGAATATCCTGCAGAAGGCCTCTGATGAGAACCTTCTCTTCAACCTCACATTGTGCTGGGAAAATGCTTCAGATGGACCACTTACAGGCTTGAAGGGGGTGGGAAAGGTTTTTGAACCATTATGGGACCACATTGAGGGACAGGGGGAGGTATAGTTACTCAGAGAAGAAAGGTATTGTTGACAGGAAAATGGAAGGCAGTTGTGCTGTCCAGTTGCTAAGTCATAGCTCCCTCCTTGTGACCCCATGGACTGCAGCATGCCAGGCTGCCTTTCCTCCACTGTCTCCTGGAGTTTGCTCAAATTCATGTTCATTGCCTCAGTGAAGTTGTATTAGATTATCAGTATATGTCCATTTTGCTTGAGAAATTTCTGAATTCCAGCCTTGGCTCAAGTATGGATGAATCAGAAGCATTTGTGAATGTGTTTGCATTCTAATGTGTCTTTCAAACTGTCTGGAAAGGATAACTATTCCTGTCCAACTTTCTTCACAATCCTTTCAAATAAGGTAATATTTTCAAAAAATTAAGAATTATCCCTGGGACTTATGACCATTCCAGCAAAAGAATGCTTTGTACTATTTATGGGAATAAAAATGTCTATGAGCTAAGTAAATTGTGAGCAAGATCTTGGCTTGCTCCAGAAAAAAACTCTTTTCAAGTACTTCAATAGTACTGCAGAAGATATCAAACTCTAATTGTGAAAAGTATACTAAATACAAATTTTTCTAATTTACTTATTAAGGCAGATATAAAAAGCCTTTGGTTGACAGGAAATTCTATGAACAGTGTTCATACGTCTGTAATGAAACAATTGATATCAACACTTTCTATAATATACTTTTAACTGAATTTGTATTTTTGCAATTCATTCCTTAACTCATCTCTTCATGTATTTACATGTTCATCTAAGCTGTATTAAATTCCTACTGCAGTGAACCCAAATTAAAAGGCCTGACTGTAAATTAGCAGGCACAAGGCTATAATGGAGCTTCCCTGGTGGCTCAGATGGTAAAGAATCTGCCTGCAATGTAGGAGACCTGGGTTCAGTCCCTGGGTCAGGAAGATCACCTGGAGTAGGGCATGGCAATCCACTCCAGTGTTCCTGCCTGAAGAATCCCGTGGACTGAGAAGCCTGGAGGCCCACAGTCCATAGGGTCACACAGAGTTGGACATGACTGAAGTGACTGAGAACAGCACACCACAAGCTATAATGACTTCTCTCAGCACATCCTGCCAACAATAGTGATATCAAATTTGACATCACTTTACTCATTCTAACAAAGTCCTGCTCTGCTATAAAATATGACATTTTCCCCAGGACAATAAGAATTTTACAAAATATTAATGTTCTAGAATTACAGCTAACCCCTTCTGAATTTTTTTCACACGCTATCTCACTACTATTTAGAATTTAGTAGCTCCCTATTGGGAACTCCTGGTGGCTCAGTCAGTATAGAATCCGCCTGCAATGCAGGAGATGTCTGTAATGTAGGAGACCTGGGTTTGATCCCTGGGTCAGGGAGATCCTCTACAAAAGGAAATGGCAACCCACTCCATTTGTCTGGGAAATCCCATGGACAGAGGAGCCTGAGGAGATACAATCCATGGGATCACAAGAGTTGGACACGACTTAGCAACTAAACCACCACTACGTTGTTACATCAGACTATGTCTATCCAGTAGACTATACTACTGGATGGCTTCACCCGCATGTATCCACTGGAAGAGTTAAAACACCTCTTAAGAGAAAGAACTCCTCCTATATCTAAGAAAGAATTTCAAGAAATATTTTAACCAGAAAGATGCCTACTAGGATTTTGAAAACCCCTTTAACCATCTTATTCTTCTGAGCCCCTAATTTAGTTTACAGTCTTAAGAGAAAATAACTTCACAACATCTATTCAAAGAATTAAGTGAGTTAAAAACATTCTTAATTTATCCCAGCTAATAATACACAAACTAAGAATAGATATGAGCAAAGATTCTTCCTACTTGTCTAATGCACTATCACTAAGCTCCCAAGATTATGTTTGCTCGAACGTTTTCCATCAGATTAATAAACCTCTTCTTATATATGTATACTTCTGCTTCAGTCATGTCCAGCTCTTTGGGATCCTGTGGACTGTAGTCTGACAGGTTCCTCTATCCTTGGGATTCTTCAGCAAGAATACCGGAGTGTGTGCCATGCCTTTCTCCACCAGATCTTCTCAACCCAGGGATCAAACCCACACCTCATTGTATCTCCTGAATTGGCAGCTGAGTTCTTTACCACTGGCACCACCTGGGAAGCCCCTTCTGGTATATAAATGCCCCCCAAGAGATAGTTCTTCTCATATTCCTCGGTGGTTCTAAGAAAGATTTCATATTTACCACCAAGCCTTGAATGTATGTCACCATGTAAATAAACAACTCCAGTAGGGCACTTTATATGTCACAAAGGAAACCATGAATATTTTTGAAAGAATGGATGAATATATTGAGGTCGACTAGGTCCATATTTCCAGAAAATCAAAATAGGACTAGAAAGAAATTTCTCATCAGAACACTCAGCATTGATTTCTCCCATACTGATAGGGATCAGAGTAGCCAGTGCATCTTCCTGTCTTTTAGATTCATTTTATTCAATGACTAGAAAGAAGTTACAAAAATACTTTAGAAGCCAAAATATTCTGAGATAAAAAGACACATCCCGAATGGATTTGGACATGAAAGCTCTTGGCCCCATTTGGCAGAATAGAAGCCAGAAGCTCAGATAATGGCTATCTCTAAGGCAAACCCCCTGGAATGATCCAACCCATGTTCCCAGAACATTTAAATTTAAAACATAATTTACACAGAAGTCCTCCAGATCTAACACGTTCACAGGCTCTCACTGAGTGAAGTCATATTTGTATTCAGCACTGGATGGTGCTAACTGCTACTGCTACTTGCTAAAAGTGGTGCAATTTTCTGAAATTTCTATTTTGTGCCTAACATCCTGTGTTATAGTGCTTAGTTTGTGATGCTGTATTCTCAGTTCCCTGCCAAAAGGCAACCCCCTTTTTCTGAAAGTAGTGAACAAGTGTTTCCTTCATGATTGAACCAGACTGTCCATCAGTCTGTTTTAAGGGGTGCCCTGTTGTGATCTGAACTTTCTCATCAGTTTTATGCACTGGTGAAGAACTCTCCACAACATGGGAGAAATTGTAATGTAAAAAGAAGCTACAGAGAAGGGGGAGATCGTACTGTCTTCTGCTTGCCCTTTAAGGCTGTTATGTTTGCTCCTGTAACACCCAATGGCAGCAGAAATCTAAAAAGAAAATGGGAACAGGAGAGATTTGTTTTAAAAATGTTTCAAAAGATTGACAAGCAAAGAGGAAAACCTCATTATTCGGAATTGCTCTTGCTGGGTTGCTAACTCCTGTCTGACTCTTGTGACCCCATGGACTCTGGCCCACCAGGCTCCTCTGTCCATGAGATTTCCCAGGCAAGAATACTGGAGTATATTGCCATTTCCTTCTCCAGGTGATCTTTCGGACCCAGGGGTCAAACCGATGCCTCCTGCATTGCAGGAGGATTCTTTACAGCTGAGCCATTAGGGAAAACCATTATTCAGAATAAAATTTCCAAATGTCTGAGTACAATGTCCCTAAGGGTTTCCTGACAAGCTCTATCCCTGGCTGCTCAGCATCCACAGTCTGACGTCTTACTTCTCTTGAGTTCTAGGGTTGTGCCATGCAAGGCTAGTCCTGCTTCTAGCAAAACAAAGAGTAAAATTGTCACCTAGACTTTAGGTCTCAACCAAAGTGGCTCCTCCTCAGAGAAGTGTTCCCCAACACCCAGCTTGATAAAGTCCCCCATTGCAGATCTCATGGGAATCCTGAACTTTTCCTTCCTAGCACTCATTCCAATCTCATAAATGTATTTAAATGATTATTTATGATATTACTTGGTTACTATAGATTGCTTGGGGGAAATGAATAAACAGATGCCACTGAAATATGGGGAAATGTCTGGGTTAAAGCCATGAAAAAAAATAATTATTTAGGATCCTTTGCTCCAAAATATCTAATGAAAAAGGAATAGAAGAAGAAAGGAAGAAAGCATTGGAGGGAGAGAGAAGGAAGGAGAGAGAAAATGGTTCACTTGAGATACTAGTCCAGGATAATCACGGTTCAAGATGATGCTTCATCTGTAGTTCAAACAATGTGATCCAGTTTGCCTCTCTTTTCTGAGTTCTGTCTCCAGAGATTGGCCCCTTTCAATGGCCTTGCTTCCTGGCTCTGTGTTTACTTGTTCTTGCCTAGTGGAGAATAAGGGAAGCTGCTTCCCGAACAGATCAACTGAAGTCACAGAATCGAGTCCCCTTGGCAGGGTCTTGACTTGGCGCATGTGCCCATCCCTGAGCCAGTCGGTATGGCAGGGATTTGTGGAGAGGCCAATGTGCTCACACCAATCAAAACTCATTCTCAGAGCCAAGCACAGTTGTTAGCTCCCAAATGTCAGTATTGGAAAATTCAGAGTACTATTTAAAAGGCAAAAAGTAAGAATGAATGCTCTGAGGAAAAGAAACAAATCTCCATATCAGTGACCAATTAGATTTGGCATTGGAAGCCAACAAAGAGATTTTTAGTGAAGAAATAGCTAATCCAGATTTAAGTCTGTAAATGGCATTAAGGTGGAACAGTTAGGTTTAAAGGGAATTTTTTATTGCAAAACAATAGGGTTTGCTGACTGAATGAGAATGATACAAAAGAGTATAGAAAGGAAGATGAACATATAGATGGTTCTGCTATGGGTTAAGATAAATTATACAGAAGAAGGAACAGGATTTTAGGACTCTTAAAATCTATACATTTTGCGTTCTGTAGAAAACCACTTTTATTCAAACAGAATTTTGGTAAATTTTTGAGGAATTTGTTAGCCACTATTGCTNTTTAAATGATTATTTATGATATTACTTGGTTACTATAGATTGCTTGGGGGAAATGAATAAACAGATGCCACTGAAATATGGGGAAATGTCTGGGTTAAAGCCATGAAAAAAAATAATTATTTAGGATCCTTTGCTCCAAAATATCTAATGAAAAAGGAAAAGAAGAAGAAAGGAAGAAAGCATTGGAGGGAGAGAGAAGGAAGGAGAGAGAAAATGGTTCACTTGAGATACTAGCCCAGGATAATCACGGTTCAAGATGATGCTTCATCTGTAGTTCAAACAATGTGATCCAGTTTGCCTCTCTTTTCTGAGTTCTGTCTCCAGAGATTGGCCCCTTTCAATGGCCTTGCTTCCTGGCTCTGTGTTTACTGGTTCTTGCCTAGTGGAGAATAAGGGAAGCTGCTTCCCGAACAGATCAACTGAAGTCACAGAATCGAGTCCCCTTGGCAGGGTCTTGACTTGGCGCATGTGCCCATCCCTGAGCCAGTCGGTATGGCAGGGATTTGTGGAGAGGCCAATGTGCTCACACCAATCAAAACTCATTCTCAGAGCCAAGCACAGTTGTTAGCTCCCAAATGTCAGTATTGGAAAATTCAGAGTACTATTTAAAAGGCAAAAAGTAAGAATGAATGCTCTGAGGAAAAGAAACAAATCTCCATATCAGTGACCAATTAGATTTGGCATTGGAAGCCAACAAAGAGATTTTTAGTGAAGAAATAGCTAATCCAGATTTAAGTCTGTAAATGGCATTAAGGTGGAACAGTTAGGTTTAAAGGGAATTTTTTATTGCAAAACAATAGGGTTTGCTGACTGAATGAGAATGATACAAAAGAGTATAGAAAGGAAGATGAACATATAGATGGTTCTGCTATGGGTTAAGATAAATTATACAGAAGAAGGAACAGGATTTTAGGACTCTTAAAATCTATACATTTTGCGTTCTGTAGAAAACCACTTTTATTCAAACAGAATTTTGGTAAATTTTTGAGGAATTTGTTAGCCACTATTGCTACTGCTGCTGCTAAGTCATTTCAGTCGTGTCCGACTCTGTGTGACCCCATAGACGGCAGCCCACCGGGCTCCCCTGTCACTGGGATTCTCCAGGCAAGAACACTGGAGGACGTTGCCATTTCCTTCTCCAATGCATGAAAGTGAAAAGTGAAGTCGCTAGGCTTAAATAGGCTACCATGTCCCAAGAGTATATTAAACAGAATATTGACTTTCAACAAACTGAACACACAGTGCCTAATCTCATTGCTCTATATTTCAGAAAAGATACCAAAAGAGGATATCATATGCTTTGAGCAGACTTTTAATTATAAAACTTGAAATTCCAACTAATCTACTTTTGACTAAATGTTTATAATCTCCCAAATTTGTGTGTTGAAATAAACCTAGCCCCAAAATGATGATACTGGGGATGAAGCATTTGGGAAGTGATTGGGTAATGGGGTAGAGCCTTCCTGAATGAAATTAGTGCCCTTTTTGAAAGAGTTTCCAGGAAGGTCCCTCCCCCTTCTGCCCTGTGAGGACACGTGGGTCTAACCCATTACCCAATCACCTCCCAAATGCTTCACCTCCAGTATTGGACCTACAGTAGCCAATCAGAAAGTGGGCTCTCACAGACACCAAATTTGCCATGCCTTGTTCTTGGAATTCCCAGTATCTAAAAGTGTAAGAAAAAGTTTGTTGTTTAAGTCACTCAATCTACTTAATTTTTTAAATTGTCATCCTAACAGATTAAGACATAATTCCAGTATGCTCTGCTGTGCTTTAATTCCAGTGTGACTTGCGCTAAATACAAGAAGCACACCAGCCATCTCATCTGAAGTCACACTAGCTAAAGAGTATGCCCATTAGCTTTGCTGTATAAGAAACACACCAAAGTTAGTGGTTAAACAGCAATCCAGTATTTAGCACACAATCCTGTCAATATCTGTGGTTGGCCGAGCTGATTTAGGCCTAGAAGTTGACCTCAGCCAGGACAGCTNACCAAAGTTAGTGGTTAAACAGCAATCCAGTATTTAGCACACAATCCTGTCAATATCTGTGGTTGGCCGAGCTGATTTAGGCCTAGAAGTTGACCTCAGCCAGGACAGCTGCCGGGACAAACGGATCCCTAGCCTGGACCTGAATGTGGTCTGTCAATGCCTGGCAGGGTAGCCCAAATTTACACCTGGAGTGGCAACATGGTTTATACGCAAAGCGGCAGAGGAGGAAGAAAACAAGACCCAAAGTGCAAATGCTTTTGAAGCTCCCGCTTACATTTCATCTGTAAATGTGCACAAATCAAGCCTCAGGGGCAATGCTAGAGTTAGTGTGAGAGCACTCCTGAGAGGCGCAGAAGGGGATTGCATGAACAAATCGCGATGCTCTGACAATCAGTTCCCCACAGGGACTAACAGCATGATTAAACCAAGTAGTAACTACAGGGCCAATTCTTCCATTAAAAATTCTAATTAAAGCTTCACAAATTCTTAGAGCTGAAAAAATTTTGAATAGTGTCTCATATTCTTTTCAGTAAGCAATTACTCCAAGACTCTTGTACTAGAAAACTGGGGTGATGAGTTTTCCCTTTACTCTCTCAGTTGACATCACTGTGTTAACCTTCTTTAACACAATTACAGCTACCTTGCTAGTAAAATTCATGAGGCTTTTTTTT
>SJYW01016451.1:26845-43359 GCA_006410735.1 Raphicerus campestris | reverse complement strand
GCAGACCAATTCTAGAAGAAATAAACTGAATATATGAAAAGTCTGCAGAACTAAAAAAATACTATAGGTTACATAGAAAAGAAGGGGATACAGAACAGGGGCTTGTGGAAACTGGTTTTGTTTCTATTACTAGGTGTCTGAGTCACTTTGAACTCATTACTTGAATACTCAAGCCTTGGTGGCCTCATGCTGTATAACATTAGGAGACTGAAGATGCTTTCAAATGCTCCTCCTTACTCTTAGAATCTAGGACTCACATCCTTGACAAGACTGATGAGAGAGCTATAGAACTGCATCATGAAGAGAAGTTCAGTCTTTCTAGTTTCTGAAGATAAGCCTCAACTAAAGAAGGTTTGAGGTAGAGGAAAATAATAAATGAAGTGACAAATTTTTCCTTAAAAAGAAGAATATGGTGACAACTCCAAAATTTTGACTTTTGGGATTTGGACTNCTAGTTTCTGAAGATAAGCCTCAACTAAAGAAGGTTTGAGGTAGAGGAAAATAATAAATGAAGTGACAAATTTTTCCTTAAAAAGAAGAATATGGTGACAACTCCAAAATTTTGACTTTTGGGATTTGGACTTTCCCAAATAAAAAGAAATGGTCCCATGACAGTCAGTTCTATTTCTTATATTTCTTCTTCCTATTTGTCCTTGAATTGATGCTTTTGAACTGTGGTGTTGGAGAAGACTCTTGAGAGTCCCTTGGACAGCAAGGAGATCAAACAAGTCAATCCTAAAGGAAATCAGTCCTGAATATTCATTGGAAGGATTGATGCTGAAGCTGAAGCTCCAATACTTTGGCCACCTGGTGCAAAGAACTGACTCATTGGAAAAGAGCCTGATGCTGAGAAAGACTGAAGACAGAAGAAAAAGGGAGGACAGAGGATCAGATGGTTGGATGGCATCACCAACTCAATGGACATAAGTTTGAGCAAGCTCCAGGAGTTAGTGATGGACAGGGAAGCCTGGAGTGCCACAGTCCATCGGGTCACAAAGAGTCAGACACGATGGAACAACTGAACTGAATTGATTTGTGTTCTTGACAGAAACAGGATTATCTGGAGAGGGAGAGTGGTAGACACACAAGTGAGTAACTGTCAGCTAGTGAACTCTTCTCATCCTTATTTTAGCCTGTATAACAGAACAGATCAAGACACTGGATCCGGAGGATGAATTGCTCAACCAGAGATTCTGACATTCATTCCTCATGTCTTCATAATCCGTTATCCAACACAAGAGCAAAGAATTTCTGACAGCAGTCAAGTAGGGTCAGGACACCTGGTGTTGCTCCTATGTGATCAAACCTTCCTTCCAAGGGTAAGCACCTTTCATACTTTTCTCTAAAGACCAAAGAACTATTTCTGAGTCCACAGTTCTAGCAGGGGCATACTGCTATTGCTGCTGCTGCTGCTAAGTCGCTTCAGTCATGTCTGACTCTGTGCAACCCCATAGACGGCAGCCCACCAGTCTCCCCTGTCCCTGGGATTCTCCAGGGCACACTGCTTGAGTTTAATTACCTCTCTAGAAAGAAGTTGTATTCAAAGAATAAAATGTCTCTGCCAGTGTTACAATGTCACAAAATCCCAGAAGTCGTTAAAGTTCAAGAAGGGTCACTTTCTGGTCACACAGGATACATATGACATTGGCTTCATTTTGTATCATTAAAACCTAAGATAAGAAACTCAAAGATGAAATATGTGAAGCATGTTTGACAAATGAAAGTTTTATATTTCTAGTACCGTCAATATATTTTGTCATTATTGAACTTAATACCACACGTGATATCTGAAATGGGAAACTGAGCCAATTCAGTTCTGTCACTTTTATTTTATAATTAGGAATGGTGTATAATATATGGACATTTCTGTCTTTTTTTTAAGAGCCTGTAATTTTGAGCCAAACACAACCCCCAATTAGTACAGATTTGAGTTAACCCAGCAGCTTGTGAGTGAAGGAGGAAAAACTCAATGTCAAATGCCATTTCTTAATTTAACAAACATGAAATGTTTCTCCCCTGCGGTGGTGATCTCTGGGATTTCCTGGTACTTACATTTCACCTCAAAGAATTTCCACACTCCACACAAAAACCAGCATTACCTTTAATATTTCCAATATGATAAACCTTCTTTCTGGAAACTCTAGCTAGCTTTAGCAATCTAAATATCTTCCAACATATTCATCTTTGAAGTAATGGGAAAAGACATAAATCACCAAGCAATGAACACATACTATTTTTCATTTGCAATAAGTTTTTGAGAGCAAATATTGTAGGCAAACTCTTTAAAACAACTCAGTTTAACTCACAAAAATGTTCCCTACCATCCATTTTTTAAGTTTAGAAAAGACAATACCATTCAAAATGCTTTCATTTTCGTTTATGTAGCTTTATTTAGAGAAGGAAATGGTAATCCACTCCAGTACTGTTGCCTGGAAAATNCCTACAATATTTGCTCCCAAAAATGTTCCCTACCATCCATTTTTTAAGTTTAGAAAAGACAATACCATTCAAAATGCTTTCATTTTCGTTTATGTAGCTTTATTTAGAGAAGGAAATGGTAATCCACTCCAGTAATGTTGCCTGGAAAATCCCATGGACAGAGGAGCCTGGTAGGCTGCAGTCCATGGGGTCACTAGGAGTCAGATACAACTAAGCGACTTCACTTTCACTTTTCACTTTCATGCACTGGAGAAGGAAATGGCAACCCACTCCAGTGTTCTTCCCTGAAGAATCCCGGAGACGGGGGAGCCTGGTAGGCTGCTCTCTGTGGGGTCGCACAGAGTAGAACACGACTGAAGCGACTTAGCAGCAGCAGCAGCAGCAGCAGAGAAAGAAATGGCAATCCACTCCAGTACCGTTGCCTGGAAAATCCCATGGACAGAGGAGCCTGGTAGGCTAAAGTCCATGGGGTCACAATTAGTCAGACATGACTGAGCGACTTCACTTAGCTACATAGTCTCACTGTATATATTTAAGATACCCTTTGCTCTTTTTCCTCTCTTCCTTTTCTAAATGCTCCTCCTGGGTAGCAGTGGAGATGCTTATATTTGCATCTTCTCCTCCCACTGAAATGCCCTCTCCCCTCAACCAAAGGGAATAAGAGAAATTTCATTCACTGGAGATTGATCTTCAGCAGGGAGGGAGATTAAATAGAGGGTTATTACTCAATAAGGGAAGATTCCTTTTGTCGGTCATCAAAAACAAGACAAACCCTAAAACCGTGCTGAGTGAGCCAGTCGAAGTTCCATGAACTGAGACAGTTGTTCAGTTTTGCTTTTAATAAGCCTCAGCCTCTTCGAAGTGGGCTGATGTGCCAGAGGACTGAATCTTTCCACATCTCTCTCTGCCATCCATAAAAACTATCTACACCCGAGGCCAGGCCACAGGAGGACTTCTTTTCTCCCACAGAGACTCCAAGGAGAACTCCAAAGTTCAAGGTCTGATCACGTATTTATTAAAATGTACTGATTTCATCAGAGTAGGAGGGAGGGGGAAGTAGAGAACATGAGCAGACGAGCAAAGCCCCCTTGGTAGGACAGGATTCAAAGATCCTTCCAGGTAGTACAGTAAAGAAGGTCTAGTTTACGTGGCAAACCCTCAGACTACAGAGCATCTTCTGAATTCCGGGAGCGTGATCTTGTCATGATCTGTAAAAGCTATCCCACAGTTAATTCTGGAAGAAAGAGGACAGCTCCATCATCTGCTTCTCACATTCCTGTCCCGCTTAGAACTGGAAGCCCATGAGTGATTGATCAGTCTGGAATATGAAGGCTGACATTAGCAATTTCATGGGGCTATTTAGCAATAGCTACTTTCTGCCCCCTTTGCCATTTACAAATCTCCTAACGGTTCTAGTGGGGGACTTCCCAGGTGGCGCTAGTGGTAAAGAAACCACCTACCAATGCAGGGAAACATAGGTTCCATCCCTGGGTTGGGAAGATCCCCGAGAGGAGGGCACAGCAACCCACCCCAGTGTTCTTGCCTGGAGAACCCAGGGACAGGGAGCCTGCCAGGCTGCGGTCCATAGGTATTCACAGAGTCAGACATGACTGAAGTGACAGAGCGTGCACACACAACAGTTCTAGTGATTAATATCATATGCATGCCCAATAAATGACAAAGAGTGGAACTTGTGTTTTCTAGAAAGGTAGAGCATATACATCCTTTGATTCTTTGGTGGTTCCTGGAGGAAATTCTTTTCTGTACCTCAACCAGTTGTTAAGTCCAAGCAAATGGAACATCAAGACACTTTAGCCCCATCCTGTTCTCAGCTAATCTGAGGTGCTCTTTTGCTGCTGATGTGTAACTGGTCTGAGGTTTAGAGGTACAGTTCAGTTCAGTTCAGTTGCTCAGTCGTGTCCGACTCCTTGCAACCCCATGAATCGCAGCACGCCAGGCCTCCCTGTCCATCACCAATTCCCAGAGTTCACTCAGACGCACGTCCATCGAGTCCATGATGCCATCCAGCCATCTCATCCTCGGTCGTCCCCTTCTCCTCCTGCCCCCAATCCCTCCCAGCATCAGAGTCTTTTCCAATGAGTCAACTTCACATGAGGTGGNTTTTTATAATTGTCTTTTTATAACTACCAGAGAAACTGATTAAAACTGAATTTAAAGTGCCTATGTTGTAACTCTCTTATTTGTTCTTTTTAATTGAAGACAACTAGGATTCCTATGGATAGCTTCCCTGGTGGCTCAGAGGGTAAAGAATCTGCCTGCAGTGTGGGAGACCCGGGTTCAATCCCTGCGTCAGGAAGATCCCCTGGAGAAGGAGATGGCAACCCACTCCAGTACTCTTGCCTGGAAAATTCCATGGACAGAGGAGCCTGGTAGGAAGATTAGGCTCATGTTTTGATTATGGGCAAATCTCAGTGTAATCAGATTTATTCTAATTTCTCATTGCCTACAGGTTTTGATTCTGTATTCTGAGATTTCAAAGCCGGAGCTGATATTTTCAAATAAGTAGATACTGGAATATTTTAAGGTGTAAGTGCACTACGAATAGGCAATTTTTAAAAGGTACAGTTCTTAGTTTTCATTAAAGCAGTGCAAATATTTTACTTGGTGTGAAGGCAAAAAAGGATGGTTCTTTGTTAAGCATGTTGTTTGTGACTGACTCCTGCTATGATTAAAACTAACAAACACTTTACTAGAGGGTCACACACATACAGGAAAAGCAAAGATATTAGTCTCCTAGAATATGGGGATTTGGAAAAAGAAGAAAATGCATACCTTAATTAGTTGCAAGCAAGATGGCTTTTCTTTCTTCCCTCCTATTTCTAGCATCAGTTTAATATTTCAAAGTGTCTGCAAAGAATAAGGCAATTATGTACAATCTGAAAAAGGATGTTACACAAAGGTAGTCTATTTGCATTTTTAGAAATACCTTTATTTAAATATATCTGCTTCTGCTGTTTTCCTGCAGTTGTCTAGACCAGATTAAAATACTACTTTGGTGCTCCAGTTGCATCCTAATGCCCTAGGTCATTCAACATACTTTCCACAACCACTTGTGGTCTTCCTCATGGCCAGTACTCTATTAAGTGCTGGGGACCTTGAGGTGAAACCACTGTTCCTCTCCTCTTGACCTAAGCTTTGTGGGGCACATGTACAAGACAGTCAGTGATCCCAGTAGGGTACATGCTGTCATCGAGTAATGAACTCATGGATCCAGAGACATTGAAAAGGGTTTCCAGGTAGCTTCAGCACCTACTCCTCATCCTGAGTCATCCTCAGTGTCTTGTACTGCTGACCACTGTCCCTATTACTAGCTGTCCTGTTTTTGCCCAAATCTCTGGATGCATCACAGAGTGGATATTTGCAGTTATAATTTTGGTTTATCTCAATTTTGACTTTACTCTCTGCCTGTGCTAAGGAGGTTAATTTGACAATGACTTCTTTGGATTGATTTACTTCAATATGATCGTCTGGTTACTTCTCTCCCTGAATAATCCTGCCCTAATGCTTCCAATATTACATTTTAATTACCTACTTCTTGGAAAGTAAGCTTTTAAATTGGTGACCTAGTCACCAATTCCAAGTAATGAGATGTGTAGGAAACATTTCTTTCTGAGGGATACTCTTCTAAGACCTTTCCCTCAAGCTTATGTTGCTCCTTGCCATTGCTTGTCTGTTGCTGTCCAGTTGGAAGAAAAGCTATGACAAACCTGGACAGCACATTAAAAAGCAGAGATATCACTGTGCCAACAAAGGTCCATACAGTTAACGCTATGGTTTTTCAAGCAGTCATGTTTAGATATGATAGTTGGACCATAAAGAAGACTGAACACCAAACAACTGATGCTTTAGAAATGTGGTGTTGGAGAAGACTCTTGAGACTCCCTTGGATGGCAAGGAGATGAAGTCATTCAGTCCTAAAGGAAACCAACCCTGAATATTCATTGGAAGGACTGATGCTGAAGCTGAAGCTCCAATACTTTGGCCACCTGATGAGAAAGAGAGGACTCGTTGGAAAGACCCTCATGCTAGGAAGCAGGAAGAGAAGGGGGCAATAGAGGATGAGATGGTTGGATGGCATCATTGACTCAATGGACATGAATTTGAGCAAACTCCAGGAGACAGTGAGAGACAGGGGAGCCTGATGTGCTTCAGTTCATGGGGTCACAAGAGATCAGACACGACTTAGTGACCACCACCACCAAATTGCATGGTGCCAACTAGAGGCCACACCGGCAACCAGAGCAGCTAGCCCCAGTTATGAAAGTCACAAGCACTTTCCACCCATGCTGGAAATCAGCACATTCCAGGGGTCCAGATTTATTTGGATGCTGTTTTAGATCTAAATTTTAACCACACCTCTTTTTTTCAAACAAGAGAGTTATATTGAACATATTGTTCTCCAATTTGTTTTTGTTCCCAGATAATTTGGGAAATATTTTGGTGTGCTCAAGTCAAAAGGGAAATTTAGTAACAGATTCTGGGCCATCCAAACCAAACCTCCAAAAGGAAAGAAATCACGACTGTTTGGGGAGCAACTCAACATTGCTGTTATGGAACCCAGTTCACACTGCCATTTGTCTCTGCTTGTCCATGTTCTACTTCATAAACTCCTAAGGAAAAGAATTTGGGTCTAACTTGAGTCACATGTCTGCCTACTGGACTCGATCAGCCATGGCCAAAGAGACTGGTGGAACTGACCACTGGGAGAAAGATAACAAGTGTTCTAGCTACCACAGCTTACATTCTGCAGTTAACCTCGTACTTTCCTCATCTCCTTGAANATGGACATGAATTTGAGCAAACTCCAGGAGACAGTGAGAGACAGGGGAGCCTGATGTGCTTCAGTTCATGGGGTCACAAGAGATCAGACACGACTTAGTGACCACCACCACCAAATTGCATGGTGCCAACTAGAGGCCACACCGGCAACCAGAGCAGCTAGCCCCAGTTATGAAAGTCACAAGCACTTTCCACCCATGCTGGAAATCAGCACATTCCAGGGGTCCAGATTTATTTGGATGCTGTTTTAGATCTAAATTTTAACCACACCTCTTTTTTTCAAACAAGAGAGTTATATTGAACATATTGTTCTCCAATTTGTTTTTGTTCCCAGATAATTTGGGAAATATTTTGGTGTGCTCAAGTCAAAAGGGAAATTTAGTAACAGATTCTGGGCCGTCCAAACCAAACCTCCAAAAGGAAAGAAATCACGACTGTTTGGGGAGCAACTCAACATTGCTGTTATGGAACCCAGTTCACACTGCCATTTGTCTCTGCTTGTCCATGTTCTACTTCATAAACTCCTAAGGAAAAGAATTTGGGTCTAACTTGAGTCACATGTCTGCCTACTGGACTCGATCAGCCATGGCCAAAGAGACTGGTGGAACTGACCACTGGGAGAAAGATAACAAGTGTTCTAGCTACCACAGCTTACATTCTGCAGTTAACCTCGTACTTTCCTCATCTCCTTGAAAGGACCCAGTTCCCGAATAAAAGGGGCTTGCCAGCTTGCCAATTTATTGTCTCAAGTTTGAACTGCTAGCTAAGATCTCTTTTCTTAACTTTATTTCTTTTAAAATTATCCTGACCACAAATTAACCACTCTTATTTATGGTCTTCTCTTTCTTATTTCTTATGGGCAAAATATTGTTTTGCAGAAACTTTCTTAACTTCACTGACCTTGATTTTTCTTGGAACTGATTCTGGTTCTCTATCTGATTCTGTCATTTCCGACCTCCAGAATAATAACTTAATTTTATCCTGCTTAAGGCACATTCCTAGTTAATTTTCCAGTGGCTCTGTTATGAGTAACCTGACAAGTTGAATCTTGAAAGTAAAGAGCATGACAATATTGTATGGAGGTATGAGGAATACAGTACTTTACAAGGATATTAAGGGCACAGCATACATGTGTACAGAGAAGCCAATGGCACCCCACTCCAGTACTCTTGCCTGGAAAATCCCATGGACAGAGGAGCCTGATAGGCTGCAGTCCATGGGATGGCTAAGAGTCAGACACGACTGAGCTACTTCACTTTCACTTTCATGCATTGGAGAAGGAAATAGCAATCCACTCCAGTGTTCTTGCCTGGAGAATCCCAGGGATGGGGGAGCCTGGTGGGCTGCCGTCTATGGGGTCACACAGAGTCGAACATGACTGAAGTGACTTAGCAGCGGCATACATGTGTATGTAGGATAATTGAGTCTGAAAAAGTAGGAAGAGGTCATGACAAATTTGAAGTCAGTGATGGTCACATGAAAAATTTTAATAAGGCAGTGTCACGATTAGATGTTTATTGAGAGAATGCTTAGCTTGGTGTAAGACTTGGAGGCTATAGTAAGAGTTATTAGAATAAAGAAAGTATAAAGACAGTCTAAACCAAGAGAGTGGGAGTGTAGATAGAAAGTGAAAAAAAAAAACCCACAAAAAACAAGCGAAATGTTTAGGAGGTAGAATTTATAAGAATTTACAGAGTAGTGAGGGAAAATAAGTTGAGGTTGGCTCTGAGGGCTGTGGTTAGAGAGGTTAATGACAGTGTCATTCATCAGAAAGAAAATGCAGAAATCTGTGTGGCTGAAGAAAGAGAGAGTGTATGTATGTGTGCATGTGTGTGAGTCTGTATGTGTGTGCAGGGGTAATACATTTACTTTGGCCTAGGAGGCTGGGATATTTACTTGGAAATTTCCAAGAAACAAGATTGTATGTAGAAANAGGGCTGTGGTTAGAGAGGTTAATGACAGTGTCATTCATCAAAAACAAAATGCAGAAATCTGTGTGGCTGAAGAAAGTGAGAGTGCATGTATGTGTGCATGTGTGTGAGTCTGTATGTGTGTGCAGGGGTAATACATTTACTTTGGCTTAGGAGGCTGGGATATTTACTTAAAAATTTCCAAGAAACAAGATTGTATGTAGAAAAATATCTGGGTTGGGGTCCAAAAATTAGTGGACAAAGCTAATAAGAGGTAGATGAGATGGAATATGATGTAGATTATTCAGTTCAGTTCAGTCGGTCAGTCGTGTCTGACTCCTTGCGACCCCATTGACTGCAGCACTCCAAGCCTCCCTGTCCGTCATCAACTCTCGTTTACTCAAACTCATCTCCACTATGTCGGTGATACCATCCTACTATCTCATCCTCTGTCATTCCCTTCTCCTCCTGCCTTCAATCTTCCCCAGCATCAGGGTCTTTTCCAATGAGTCAGTTTTTTGCATCTGGTGGCCAAAGTATTGGAGTTTCAGCTTCAGCATCTGTCCTTCCAGTGAATGTTCAGGACTGATTTCCTTTAGGATGGACTGGAATGATTTTGTTGCTTATCCATTTTAAATATAGCAGTGTGTACATATTCATCCTAAACTCCCTAACTCTTCCTTCCCTCCGGCAACTCTAAATTCATTCTCTAAACCTATGAGTCTGTTTCTGTTTTGTAAGTTCATTTGTATAATTTCTTTTTAGATTCCACGTATAAGGGATGACATATGATATTTCTTCTTCTCTGTCTGTATTCCTTTTTGAGTCACACTGACCAACAGTTTACTGAGAGAGCTCACACAATACAGGCAAGTGTTCTGTCCTACATTTGCTGTCTGGGGAGAGACTTCTCGGAGAAGGGAATGGCAACCCACTCCAGTGTTCTTGCCTGGAGAATCCCAGGGACAGAGGAGCCTGGGGGGCTGCTGTCTGTGGGGTCACACAGATTCGGACACAACTGACGTGACTTAGCAGCAGCAGAAGCAGCAGAGAGACTTCTCTGACGCAAAATGGAACTGTGTTAACACTGACCGGAATCACTCAGGGATAAATAACATCACACGAGTGGCTAAGGTAACNAGATTCGGACACAACTGACGTGACTTAGCAGCAGCAGAAGCAGCAGAGAGACTTCTCTGACGCAAAATGGAACTGTGTTAACACTGACCGGAATCACTCAGGGATAAATAACATCACACGAATGGCTAAGGCAACTCCAAGATTCTTGTGTTCCATGGTCCTTACCTCCTCATTCCACTGGGCCTGTCAACTGGAAACCTCTAGCCTCACTTCTGTATGCAAAGTTTAATCATACAGATACCTTCATGATTATTACTCTCGCATTTCTCCACTGGAGTATTTAAGGTCACAAAATCTTTGTAAATCATGTTTGTATTCTCTGTACTCCCGAAGGACTTATTCAAGATTCAAAAGACACTGAATGAATTAACTTTTAACTATGAGTCATGCTTCCAAGGGAGAAATGCAGACATATCAAAGGTATAAAAATTCCTAAGCTTTTTCTCATTTTATTTTATTGCCTCCAAATTTATTCAGTTTACTTTCAATCCCTTATACCTCAGAGCTTTCCCAAATGACAGAGAAGGAATCAATGGGTAACCCGGGCAGTGATTCCTCAGGACACAAGTCCATTTTCATCCTAGATATCTGGTGCTACTCAGTATGCATATCTAGTGATTCAGAGATGTCATTTTTCCTTTTTTCTTGGGAGTGTTCTTTTCTCAATCAAGGCTTCACTATGCCATGATGCTGATGTATTCCTTTGTTTCAAAGTCTTGGTCTTTTTTTCCCATCTGGAGGCAAACCTATTCAAGGCAGTATTTAATGGAGGGAGTTTTA
Source organism: Raphicerus campestris (assembly GCA_006410735.1). Lineage (NCBI taxonomy): Eukaryota > Metazoa > Chordata > Mammalia > Artiodactyla > Bovidae > Raphicerus > Raphicerus campestris. The sequence continues at coordinate 32,290 of SJYW01016451.1, read as the reverse complement.
TAATATTGTCTGGGGATGTTATGAAACAGCACTGTTTACATTACCTGCAAAGCACACCCAGTACTGCCTTTAATAATCTGAGTTTTAAAACATTTGCAAAAGAAGAGAGCCAAGGTGAGCTCTAGCTTTATAACTATGTTATATCTTCAAATGAGATCCATTTGAAAGGATTTATTCACTTTGGAGTCTAGGACTATGAACAGACCAAAAAAAAAAAAAAGGTTACTTTTTCTATCCATGCATCTGATGATATATCCTCAAGTGTAATATTTAATATTTGTAATTTCTGTCTTGTGTAAAGTAACAATTGTAAATTGATATCTAGTCTCCTTCATGTTGAATTTCTGCAAATCTAGTGTTCTTGCCTGGAGAATCCCAGGGATCTGGGAGCCTGGTGCGCTGCCGTCTATGGGGTCGCACAGAGTTGGACACGATTGACANGTGTAAAATAACAATTGTAAATTGATATCTAGTCTCCTTCATGTTGAATTTCTGCAAATCTAGTGTTCTTGCCTGGAGAATCCCAGGGATCTGGGAGCCTGGTGCACTGCCGTCTATGGGGTCCCACAGAGTTGGACACGATTGACATGACTCATCAGCAGCAGACAGGAGTAGAAGATAACAACTCATAAAATTTGATTTACAGAAAGCTTATTATTTAGTAAAAATGATAGATAGTAAGATTAATGGAGGGAAATTTTTTTGTGGGGGGGTGGGGTCAAGATGCAGCATTTCTGAATGTATCATTTTTGCCTTTGGTTCAAGACAGTGGTTCCCAAACCTGTCTGCACATTAGAAATCCTTGAGAAACTTAAATAATNATGAAGAAGAGGGAACCACTGGGCACTGTTGGTGGGAATGTAAACTGAGGCAGTCACTATGAGAAACAGTATGGAGTTTCCTCAAAAAATTAAAATTAGAACAACCAAATGATCCAAGAATCCCACTTCTGGGTATATACCCAAAGGAAATGACATCAATACCTCAAAGAGAGATCTTGTGCTCCCAAGTTCATTGCAGAATTATCCACATGAAGTACTATTATTAGCATGGTTGTCTGTCCCTTCTGATCATAAGGGGAAAGAGCAAGCCCTTTATATTTGTACAGCTTGAACAATGCCTTGTATAAGGTGGGTGCTCCATAACCTGTCCAGTCTCTGGTTTTTCCTGGAAACTCGACTGAGGTAAAGATAAAAATGACTAGAGGCACAATTATAAGATGTGTATAAGAGACAGGTTTTGAACATAGACTGGTGCATGCAGTCAGGTTGAAAGCCACTGGTCTATGGAACAATACCCCTATATTCTGATATTGTCCTTGAATGTTTTCTTAATAATTCTGTCATGGTTTTCTTAGTTGCCCCAGCATTTGTAACACTGCCTCTCTCAAATATCCTTTATGTTTATATTAAAATAAGGAAATTGTGGTTTTTTATAGATAAAAATTTTACTATTGTTATGTATTTATATTTTCTAACAAAATGGGTTTAGAGGGAGAATAACAGTCATTCAAATATGCAGAGAATCCAGTGATTCCTTTGGCTTCTCTGGTTTTATTAGGCTTTATAGAAAGGCCCTCAGACACTGTGGAACCCATGACTGACCTGTTAATCAACACATACTGGCTTTTCCACAAATGCCCACTGAGTAATCTGCTTTCAGTCAACTTGAAACAACTTTAATCCCTAACTGAGACAAGCTTGTGCTAACTCGATGTGCTTCAAAGTGAATTGACTTTTGTGCTATCCCATCACTCTCTGCATCTTGGCCACCTTTGGCCCCCAGGTCTTCAGGAAATCACATGATGTATCTGCTCTGTAAAAATGAGGGAGATAGATGATGAGGTTTCTATCAGATACCCTTTTAGCTTTAGGTTCAATGAACTGTGTTCTAAATCAATGGTTCAGTAGCCCACTAAACACTAGTCATACCTAACAGGAGGAAGAATAGTCTTCATCTTTTCTGATTTTTATTTTTGTCATATATAATTACAGCAAAACCAAATTGTTAAGAAGAGTTGTGTACTCCTCGCTTGTGCTCTTGCATCCAGTAATTTATTAAAAATATAGAACTGGTATCTAATATCTATGACCTTGGTGCTGGCTCTCATAGGAGTTATATACTTTGGTAGAGACAATGCTTGGTTTTTAATACATTTATTATCTCTTATCAAGGAGGTAAGGAGCTAACAAAATATAAGATTAAAAGCCTATGAGATTGGTACCATCTAAATCCTAGTATTTAGAGGAAATCTTTTCAACTAGCATATAATATGGAGAATACTAAACAGATGAAGAAGCCCCCCTGCCCTACCCAACTCTTCTTTTTTAACATCTTTTCTAGCTCATTGTAATCACTGTAACCAGAGGACATCTTCAAACATTATTTTTTGAAATAATTGTAGATTCACGTATAGTTGTAAAAATGAATCCAGAGTGATCTCATATGCCCTTAACCTAATTTCTTACAATGATAATTTATAAAAGTGTTGCACAACATCAGAACCAAGATACTGATATTGATATAATCCACCAATCTTATTCAGGCTTTGCCAGTTTTCTTGTATTAGTGTGTGTTTTTACATGTGTGCACATGTATTTAATTTATGCACATTTATTATATATGTAGGTTCTTGTACCCACCTTCATATTCAAGATCAATAGAATGTCATTGGGATGGTTGGTTTGCAACTGGATTGAACTTGAGTTTTTTTTTCCCCTTCATCATCCAGCTCATAATCCCCATATTCTTCACTTCAAACTCAATCCTCTTAAAATCTACCTTTTTTCCCCCCCATAATCAAGCTTATGACACTCGTGTTCACAAGGGTATGTTCTTTCTTTAGCTTCACCATTATATAATCTCATTGGGCATGTCTTAACATATCTTAACAATTCAACTTTCTATCAAGTCAATATGTATCATTTACTCAATCTGTTAACTGTTACTTATTTTGACAGATCAAGTATTTTTCCTTGTTAGTAAGAGTTTTTACACAATTTGAAACTTAGTATTGACATAGTTTTATTATTATGGGGATACCAGCCTAAAGTTGAAATGATGGACTGGTTTTTACAGCAAAAATACATGGCTAATTTGATAATCTGTATATAAAAGTAGATAGCCAATAGAAATTTGCTATCTACTGCAAGGAACTCAAATATGATGCCCTGTGACAACATAGAGGACTAGAAAGGGGTAGGATGGTGGAGGAGTTTCAAGAGGGAGGGGACATGTGTATACCTAGGCCTGATTCATGTTTATATACGGGAGAAACCTAGAGCCAGACATCTTGGAGTGTAAAGTCAAGCAGGCCTTAGGAAGCATCACTATGAACAAAGCTAATGGAGGTGATAGAATTCCAGCTGAATTGTTTCAAATTCTAAAAGATGATGCTGTGAAAGTGCTGCATTCTGTATGCCAGAAAATTTGGAAAACTCAGCATTGGCCTTAGGACTGGAAAAGATCAGTTTTCATTCCAACTCCAAAGAAGGGCAATGCCAAAGAATGTTCAGACTACCACACAACTGCACTCATTTCACATGCTAGCAAAGAAATGCTCAAAATTATCCAAGCGAGACTTCAATAGTATGTGAACCGAGAACTTCCAGATGCTCAAGCTTGTTTTAGAAAAGGCAGAGGAACCAAAGATCAAATTGCCAACATCTGCTTTTTGACAAAAAGCAAAAGAATTCCAGAAAAGTATTAACTTCTACTTCACTGACTACACTGAAGACTTTGACTGTGTGGATCACAACAAACTGTGGTAAATTCTTAAAGAGATGGGAATACCAGAGCACCTGACCTGCCTCCCGAGAAATATGTATGCAGGTCAAGAAGCAAGAGTTAGAACTGGACATGAAACAACAGTTTGGTTTCAAATTGGAAAAGGAGTATGTCAAGGTTGTATATTATCACCCTACTTATTTAACTTCTATGCAGAGTACATCAGGCAAAATGCAGGGACTGGATGAAGCACAAGCCAGAATCAAGACGGCCAGGAGACATATTAATAACCTGAGATACTGAGATGACCCCTGCCTTATAGCAGAAAGGGAAAAGGAATTAAAGAGCCTCTTGATGAAGGTGAAAGAGAAGAGCGAAAAAACTGATTAAAACTCAACATTCAAAAAGCAAAGATCATGGCATCCAGTCCCATCACTTCATGGCAAATAGATGGGGAAACCATGGAAACAGTGACAGACTTTATTTCCTTGGGTTCCAAAATTATTGCAGATGGTGACTGCAGACATAAATTTAAAAGATGCTTGCTCCTTGGAAGAAAAGCTATGACAAACCTAGACAACATATTAAAAAGCAGAGACATTATTTTGTTTACAAAAGTCCATCTCGTCAGAGCTATGATTTTTCCAGTAGTCATTTGTGGATGTGAGAGTTGGACCAGAAGAAGGCTGAGCACTAAAGAATTGATGCTTTTGAACTGTGGTGTTGGGAGAAGACTCTTGAGAGTCCCTTGGTTTGCAAGGAGATCAAACCAGTCAGTTCTAAAGGAAATCAATGTTCAGCTCAGTTCAGTCACTCAGTCGTGTCCGACTCTTTGCGACCCCAAGAATTGCAGCACACCAGGCCTCCCTGTCCATCACCAACTCCTGGAGTTCACCCAAACTTATGTGCATTGAGTCAGTAATGCCATCTAGCCATTTTATCCTCTGTCTTCCCCTTCTCCTTGGAAACCCTAAATATTCTTTGGAAGGACTGATGTTGAAGCTGAAGTTCCAATACTTTGGCCACCTGATACGAAGAGTGGGGTCATTGAAAAAGACTCTGATGGTGGGAAAGATTGAAGGCAGAAGGAGAAGGGGATGACAGAGGATGAGATTCTTGGATGGCATCACCCATCCAGTGGACATGGGTTTGAGAAAGCTCTGGGAGATGGTAAAGAAAAGGGAAGTCTGGCATGCTGCAGTCCATGGGATCACAAAGAGTCAGACATGACTGTGATTGAACAATCACAAATGGCAGAAACCAACACAATATTGTAAAGCAATTATCTTCCAGTTAAAAATAAATAATTAAGAAAATAATTTGATGGTCTTTAAAAATCAAGACAGGTAGAATAGTGTATAGTCATAGATAAACAAAATAGAAACTAATAATTTAAAAAATATAGTTTGTAAGCTTTTTAAAATCAGGCTTTACATTAACTTTTTTATTCTTTGACTTTTATAGTTTACCTCCTTTATTTTTTTTTTTATTCTGCATTAAGAAGAACAAGTAATCATAAGCTCAGGTAGCTCAGTGGTAAAGAATCTGCCTGCCAATGCAGGAGATGCAGAGTCAACTCCTTGGTTGGGAAGATCCCCTGGGAATGGCTATCCACTTCAGTATTCCTGCCTGGAAAATCCCATGGACAGAAGAGCCTGGTGGGCTACAGTCCATAGAGTCACTAAGAGTCGGACATGACTGAGCACACACACACACACA
>SJYW01016451.1:0-26531 GCA_006410735.1 Raphicerus campestris | reverse complement strand
ATCTCAGGTTCTTAAGCAAACCCACAGTTCTTATCTGCACTGAGCTCACAATCTTGGAAGTAGAGCTGGGGGACAATATAATAAATCCGTAAGCTTTCTAAGTCACTTCAGTGATGCCCAGCTCTGTGTGACCCTATGGACCGTAGCCCGCCAGGCTTCTCTGTCCAAGAGATTCTCCGGGCAAGAATACTGGACTGGGTTGCCAGGCCCTCCTCTAGGGGATTTTCCTGACCCAGGGATTGAACCTGCTTCTTCTGCACTGAAGGCAGATTCTTTACTGCTGAGCCACCAGGGAAGCCCCAATAAATCCAGAGGCAACTGCTACTTAAAGAGAATTAGCAGGTCGCCTAATATTACTTAGAACACTTATGATAATTCATTTAGTCATTTCCCTGTTGATGGACCTTGAGGACACTGACATTCATGATTCCAAATAACATACAGCGACCATCTCAAGCCACCTGGCAGTGGGCAGCTAGATGTGTAAATTAAATTCCTAAAAATGGAGTTACAGAAGCAAACAGCATGTGCATTTTCAATTTTGATAGATATTTCCAAATCACCCTCCAAAAAGCGATGTCCATTTGAGAGTCTGGCTGGGTGCATGGGGATCTATTTCTGCATTCTCACCAGGAATGGCTATCAGGAATCGCTTTCATCTTTAGTGAAAAACAAAAGTTCATTTCTGTTGTTATTTTCATTACTTTTCCTCTGAGTATACTTCTGTGTATTTATTAACTGTGGTTACTTCTTGACTTGGACTCATTATCTCAGGGGAGAGAGTGTGATCTAATGGAAAGAAGCTGAGATCAGACCACAAGAGGTTTGGGATGTAGTCTCAGTATCAACACATGCCAGCTGGGTGGTCGTGAGTGTGTGGCAGATCTCAGGGATGGGATCCTGGAACAGAGGAGGACCGGGGCCGTGAGGATCCGAGAGGAACTTCCATTGCCGGCTGCCTGGAGGGGCTCAGCGGGAGGATTCAACCACACCACGCGAGGCACGTCCGAAGCCTAGAAGACGCATGTGGGATAGGGTGCACTGACGGGGGCCTGGGGGGGTGTCGGTTGGGGTCGCATCTTCCCTCAGCTTACAGGGCACAAGCTGAACCACTAACCATCAGCTGAGATGAGGGAAGCACACTGCCTTCTCGTCCCTGCTCCTACCGCAGTGCTGGAGGAGGCCACACCCGGAGGGCGCAGGTCTGAGTGGGTGTGTGGGCCTCCTGTCAAGCCCCACCCAGACCTCTGAGATCTCAGCTCTAGATCGTTTAGGGTTTTAAAGCAAACTTTGAAATCTGAGTTTGGAATTTTTTAAATAAGCAGATCTGAATCTGAATGATAAAAATAAGACTAATAAAGACCAAAAGTAACTGAAGGTCTTGGAATCAACTTGAGCTGTCTTTACATGAGTCTTCTGCACCATGCACGGTGGGGGTGCGGCGGGCACAGCTGGTGGCGGTTAAGTGGGGAAATTGTAAGCATCTCATATTTATATTCCAACCCGTTAAGACTCTTCATTATTAGTAAATAATGAGAGGATTGACTCAGCTGATCTTTTCCACTTCTCTAATTCTAAGATTACATGATTTATTCATTCATTCAACACGCATCTGAGAAGCACCTAGGTACCAAGCGCTGAGCTAAGCCATGAGCAATTCTCGCCATCCTCTCGGAGCTTTCCATCAATGGGGCAGACAGAGGCTCAGCGCAGTGAGGAGGCACAGAGGTGTGAGTGATGCCGCACCGCAGGTAGCAGCACAGGGGTGAGAGGGAGCCTTCGGGAGGCAGGCGCAAAAGGCATGGAAGGGGCATCAGAAAGTGGAAAGGGCTTGGGTGAGGAAGAGGGGAGTGCAGTGCTGCTCAGAAACGGAGCTGTATGCAGGTCCCTGCACCTGTGTCTTCTGAAGTAAAAGCCCTTTCCTTCAGTCTCCCAAGCCTTCTCTGTGTCTCAAAGTGCTGCCTCAAGAGTTCATGATTAGGAAATCTGGTGATACAGAAAGAAAGAAGAGCTGCTGCTGCTGCTAAGTCACTTCAGTCGTGTCCGACTCTGTGCGACCCCATAGACAGCAGCCCACCACGCTCCCCCGTCCCTGGGGTTCTCCAGGCAAGAATACTGGAGTGGGTTGCCATTTCCTTCTCCAATGCATGAAAGTGAAAAGTGAAAGGGAAGTCACTCAGTCGTGTCCAGCTCTCAGCGACCCCATGCACTGCAGCCTACCAGGCTCCTCCATCCATGGGATTTGCCAGGCAAGAGTACTGGAGTGGGTGCCATTGCCTTCTCCAGAATGAAGAGCTGTTAGGCGTAAAAAACAAGTAACAATTTAGACTATAAATCAGCCCCATGATAGAATCAGGGACCACCCCCACCAGTTCCCTGAAAGATACAGATAAAGGCTGAACATACATCGCAGACCCCCACCAGATGGAAACTGCTGACCACAGAATATAGACCTGAGACCGGTTGAAACCAGAAGGCTGGTGATGCTTGAATACTTCACCTTGATGCCAGCCAAGCCGAGCACTGTGCATGAGCTGGTCATGCACCCGGCGGTCCCCTCCCTCACACTGCCTTTATTTTTCTAATTAATCTATTTACTTTAATTGGAGAATAATTACTTGGCAATATTGTGATGGTTTTTGCCTTACACCAACATGAATTAGCCACAGGTACACCTCACACTGCCTTTAAAACCCCTTCCCTGAACTCCACCAGGGAGTTGGGTGTGCTGAGCATGAGCTGCCCATTCACCTTGCTCAGAGCCCTGCAGTAAACACAGAATTGTTTTCACCACAACCCGATGTCAGTAGACTGGCTTCACTGCACACTCGGGCAAGTAGACTCAAGTTCGGTTTGGTAACAAGAAGTGAGGAGGGAATATTCCAGGCAGAAAACAGTTGGGATCCGGCAAGGAGATCTGATTGATGCTCAGAGGAACTGCACAAAGGTTAAAGTGGCGGGCGCAGGTGAGGGAGATGATCCCACCAACACCAGAGTGGGAAGCAGCATAGGAGCTCGACTTGGTCCCCAGCACAACGAGGAGTCAGAGGAAGTCTGGGGGTGGGGATGCGTCTCGGTCAGAATATGTTTAGAAAGATGACTCGGGATCACTTCTGCTGAGCACATTGCAGGGGCTGGAAAGAGAATGGAGCCAGACCAGTCTGCACTTCCAACATCTTCTGGTGTCTAGTCCCCCAAGGAAGCAAGATCAGGAAAGCACCCTTGTATACCTTTGCTCATGTGCCCACAAGCAACAGCACGATTTCCCCTTCTTTGCAGAGGTGCTGTCCCAGCAGAGCGTGGTCCTGCCTGAAACAGGAGGGATGGTGGGATGAGGTGGGGCAAGAAGCTCGTGGGTCTCACAGCTATTAATTCTGTCATATCAATTTTCTCTCAGAACGTAACACACAGTAACGCTCCGGAGGCTCCCTACATACAGCACAAGCTCTAGATTTGCCGAGCAACAGTGCTGTCATCTTCCATGAAAAATCACGTCCAGCACAGCATGCAAGAGGCGAGTGCCAACCTTGGAGCTTGTGGCAAAACCCTCTGGAGAAATGGAAAAGCATTGCCCTTTGGGGGATGCGTTCAGACCAGCCCCCTCCATAACGGAAAGGAGAGGGGAGTAAAGTTTTCATGAAAGCTACTGTTACTAGTTCAGAGACAGAGAAATCTGGGAACCACTGAATGTGGTTCTTTTTGAAGTCTAAGCAATTAGATCATAAATAGCCCACAGGATGGTAAGAATCTGGACATGTTTCTGCGGCCTTTTCATCTTGTACCCCCAACACTGTCCTAGGATAGCAGACTGTGGTCCTACGGTCTCTGAGATCTCCAGATAGCTACCTCTCCTGCTTGGCACAGACCGCCACCCTTGCACATTTTCTCTCTTTCTCCTTGGTCCTTTTAAACTCTTTTCTTCAATGCCCTCCCATCCCCTGAACAATTCCTATTCACCTTGTGTGCATCAATTGTCAATAATCTTCAGCCACATATGGTTCTTTTGCAGGATATGATTCTCAGGCCACAAGAGCAGAAGAGAAGAAGTATGTTCATTTCCCAGGGCTGTTAGAATAAATGATCACAAATTGGGTGATTTTAAATGACAAAAATGTATTTTCTCCCAGCATTGATATCAATGTATTCACAGGGCCATGTTCTCTCTAAAGATACTAGAGAAAAATCTTTCCTCATCCCTTCCTAGCTATTGGTGGCTCTTGGCAGTCCTCAGCATTCCTAGGCTTACAGCTGCATCCCTCAGGATGGCCAAGCTGGTTGGCCTGAAGTTGACTCCTAAGCCGGCAATTGCCATCGCAAAATCTCCAGTATTTTCCACTCCTATCAACCTCAGGTTCTTCACCTATGACAGGGATGCTGCCCCGGGTGGCTGTGAGGGTCAAATGAGATCATGTTTTTTTAGGATGTATGTACACACCTGCCCTATTCCAGAAAGGATTTGCAGCACCTGTGGGATAAAGTGTCCCCAGCAGGTAGCGCATCACCCGGCCTGTACGAGGTCTCCATTCACAGGACCCGTCTTTCCTAAAGAAAACCTCAGCAGTTCAGTGTAATTCAACGTGAAGAGGATGCAGTGGCCCAAATGAATTAGGCAAATGCAGAGACTTTTAGAGAAACAGTAGTCTTAACCAATGGATTACCTATCCAGTCTATAAAAAAAGGAGTCACTTTGGAACCTGGGTGTCGTGTGAAGCTGTTATGATGGGAGTGAAAAGGCAGCGGCAACAGCAGTGTAAGGCGAGGAAGGCAGAGACTAGCACTGTGTGCGCATCAGGCTTAGAAAACACGTTGATCTGCTGCTGCTGCTACGTCACTTCAGTCGTGCCCGACTCTGTGCGACCCCATGAATCGCAACATGCCAGGCCTCCCTGTCTATCACCATCTCTCGGAATTCACTCAGATTCACGCCCATCGAGTCCATGATGCCATCCAGCCATCTCATCCTCGGTCGTCCCCTTCTCCTCCTGCCCCCAATCCCTCCCAGCATCAGAGTCTTTTCCAATGAGTCAACTCTTCGCATGAGGTGGCCAAAGTACTGGAGTTTCAGCTTCAGCATCATTTGTTTCAAAGAAATCCCAGGGCTGACCTTCTTCAGAATGGACTGGTTGGATCTCCTTGCAGTCCAAGGGACTCTCAAGAATCTTCTCTAACACCACAGTTCAAAAGCATCAATTCTTCGGCACTCAGCCTTCTTCACAGTCCAACTCTCACATCCATACATGACCACAGGAAAAACCATAGCCTAAGGACTTTAGTTGGCAAAGCAATGTCTCTGCTTTTGAATATACTGTCTAGGTTGGTCAACTTTTCTTCCAAGGAGTAAGTGTCTTCTAATTTCATGACTGCAGTCACCATCTGCAGTGATTTTGGAGCCCAAAAATGTGTACATTGGGCTTTACAAAATATGTTGATCTGCTGCTGCTGCTACGTCGCTTCAGTTGTGTCCGACTCTGTGTGACACCATAGACCGCTGCTGCCTACCAGGCTCCTCCATCCATGGGATTGATTTTCCAGGCAAGACTACTGGAGTGGGGTGCCATTGCCTTCTCCAGTGTTGATCTAACGAGATGGCAAAATTGTTAACTCCCCTCTCCCTGTCCCTACCAGAATTCTTTTAGTGAGAAAATGGCATTTGTTTGGGTAAGTTACATGGAGAGAAATGGGCAAATGTGGGGATCCACTTGGGTGAAACGAGGGACAACTTTTCTAGAGACTCCAAGAGCAGATGGTCATGGGGGAGGAGTTGAGGAGGGAAGGGAGAAGAGAGGGAACAGGCAGACAGGCAGGGACTCCCTGTTGTAGGAGGTGGGAGACCCTTCCGTGAGCCCCCACGTGTCAGAGAAGCTACTAACTCCTGCACAAGCGATAGGGCCCAGCTTGCTCCTGCACCGAGGAAAGTGGCTGGACTTTGTGCTCAGACAGATGTGAAGAAAAGTGAAAATCAAGTGGACGAACAGAGGCCGGGAGCAGAGCAGAGCCAGGGAGCAGTGGCACAGAAACTCTCTGAAGCCGGGGCAGAGGCTGAGCACTGCTACACTGAGTCAGAGGATCAGGAGGCCTGTGCGGACCTCTGGGTTACATTTGTCTACGTGCGCAAAGATATAAAGAAAAAAAGTGAGGATGGGTAATGTGTCATGATAGAAAATTGTAGCTGGTTTTTCCCTTAAGTTAAAGAGTCATGTATGGACCCTTCAGAGGTTTTGAAAAATACAGAAAAGCACAAGGAAGAAAAACCACTCTTGATATTTTGCTGTTATTCAGGCCTCCCACAGGCATATTTGCTCGCACCCAGACGTCCACGTACGTCGGTACACACACACACACACACACACACAAACACACACATGTGTTTAGGCCACACACATGAGATTTTCTGCCCTCCACTTTTTCTACCTGACCACATAATATGAACATTTCACATGGCATTACATTTCTTCCTCTATTTCACTGTTAATGGCTACCTAATATTCCACATGATGATAGTACATAATTTAACCACTCTCCTGATTTTGGAATTCACTCTTCTAAATAGAGCCCCAGTAAATGTCCTTACACATAAACGTTTGCAGACATTTATATACAGTTAGAGTTAGGAGTCCATTTCTAGAAACATAACTGCTGGGTCAAAGAAATGGATGTATTTGCAGCTTTGGCCACATTCACCCTAATTGCCTTCTACAGATGGTACACCTATCTGATACACCACCAGCCATTTAAGAAAATGCCTGTTTCCTCCACAGGCTCACTTAGCACTGGGGATAGTAATCTCTTTTTTTTTCTGCCCACGTGATGGGTGAAAATGCCGTCTCAGTCTTGCTTTAATTTTTGTCTCTGTGGTCACATGAGAGTCATTCTTTGCTCTTGTTTGTCAAGTAGTGGACTTCGTGTTTCATTTGTAATTGAATTACACACGCACATCCTTTGTCCACTTTCTTAATTGGAGCTTGTTTTATTGTCTCATCTATCTCTTAATCATTTGTCTGTCATATATTCTGTCAATATATCCTAGGTTTATATTATCTTTTGAACTTGGTTTATAGAATTCTTGAAGCATAATGATTTTTTTTTTAATTTTTGGCCACACCATGAAGCTTGTGGGATCTTAATTCCCTGACCAGAGATTGAACCCACATCCTTGGCAGTGGAAATGATGGCAACCCACTCTAGTGTTCTTGCTTGGAGAATCCCAGGGACGGGGGAGCCTGGTGGGCTGCCGTCTCTGGGGTCACACAGAGTCGGACACGACTGACGCGACTCAGCAGCAGCAGCAGCAGCCGCCACTAGATCACCAGGGAGTTCCTAGAATAGTTTTATTTATTTTGTCAAATCTACTAATAATTTCCTTTATTGTATGTTTTCACTGCTTAGGTTTGCCCCATTCTGAATTGGGTAAATATTTACTCTTTTTTTAACCCAAATATGCTTCCTAAAACTTTTCTTATCTTGAGCATACTTGGAATTGAGTAATCTACATGAGGCAGGGATCTGAGTCCATGTATTTTATGAACAGTCAATCACAACATCGTTTACTGACTGATCCATTCTTTTCCGCTAATGTGGCGGGTCCCGTCTACTGTGAGAGGGAGTTCATGAGCCCTTACCTAGCCAAGAAAGTCTCTCTGTTGACTATGCTTGACTGGGTTTAAAATTTTGAATCAAAAATTTTTCTCTCAAAATTGCTGCATCACCTTCTAAAATTCAGTCTGTTTTCCATATTTTTCTATCCTTTGCAAAATTTTACACAGAATGGTTCTTTGTTTAGAAGGATTTACCCAGCCACCTGAGATTTCACCACTTTAGTGGTCTTTGTGATTTTCCCCCAAGCTCGGCCTTACTGATAGCTGTGTCATGCCCCCTAGATCATTTTTATTTCATTTGATTGTTATCTTTCCTATAAAATTATTAAGTTTATCCAGATTTTCAAGTTCGTTAGCAAGAAGGTTGATGTAATATCGGTATTTTGCTCACACTTCTGCTTTATCAGAGTTTAGATCCTCTTCCTCCTGTTCCATTTCAACTATTTTTTTTGCTTGTTTTTTCCATCATCCTCATTTAATTTTATTTATGATCAGAGAATATACATTGTATGACTTTAATCTTTTTAAACTGAAGCTTGTTTTATGGCTCAAAATACAGTCTTTCTTGGTAGATGTACCATGTGCATTTGAACGGAATGTCTTCTGTTGCCGCTGAATGGAGCCGTCTATAATCGTCCATCAAGTCAAAGTGGTGGTACTCTCTAGTCTTCTCTATCATGCCTTAATAGACTCTTCAATAAAGAAAAAGATAGTAAAAATATTAGGCTTTGCAGGCCATAGAGTCTTTGGCACAATTACACAACTCTTACGGTGGAAATTAATTTATTTGAGATCTTTATTTTTTTCTCAACTATTTTTTATCCTTTTTAATTACTGAGACTGTCAAAGGTTGCTTTGTGCTCGTATGAGGAAACATTGAATGCTAGATTTATTTACCAAGCCGCCTCCTCTTCTCTCTTCACGTTTATTCATGTCTTCACTTAAGTGTTTTCTGCTTTTTTCCACTTTCCTTGGGCTAACTTTGGGGTCCCCTCCATCAGTTCTCAAGTGGAATGCTAAGTCCATGTATTATTTTTNGCAAACAGATGGGGAAAAAATTGAAACAGTGACAGATTTCATTTTCTTAGATTCCAAATCACTGTTGGATGGTGACTGCAGCCACAAAATTAAAAGATGCTTGCTATGTGAAAGAAAAGCTACGACAGACTTAGACAGCATATTAAAAACAGAGACATGGCTATACATATATCCCCTCCCTTTTGAAACTCCCTTCCCATCCCACCCCTCCAGGTTGATACAGAGCCCCTATTTAAGTTTCCTGAGTCATACAGTTCAGGTTTGACAGAAAACAGCAAAATTCTATAAAGCAATTATACTTCAATAAAAACAAACGAAAAAACAGACATCACTTTGTCAATAAAAGTGGATATATGAGAGCTGGCCCATAAAGAAGGCTAAAAGCTGAAAAATTGATGTTTATGAACTGTGGTGCTGGAGAAAACTCTTGAGAGTCCCTTGGACTGCAAGGAGATAAAACCAGTCAATTCCAAAGGAAATCAACCCTGAATGTTCATTGGAAGGAATGATGCTAAAGCTGAAACTCCAATACTTTGGCCACCTGATGTGAAGAGCCAACTCATTGGAATAGACCTTGATGCTGGGAAAAGATCGAGGACAAGAGGAAAAGGGGATAACAGAGGATGAGATGGTTGGATGGTGTCACCATGAAGTGAAGTGAAGGAGAGGGAAGCCTGGCATGCTGCAGTCCATGGGGTCTCAAAGAGTCAGACATGACTAAGCGGCTGAAAAACAACAATCTGATTATTATTTAAGGTCTGACATATTTGTGGTCAGTTATGTGAATTGATTTTTACATGTATATATATATATATATATTTTTTTTACTTTACAATACTGTATTGGTTTTGCCATACTCCTGAACCCCCCTCCCACCTCCCTCCCCATACCATTCCTCTGGGTTATCCCAGTTTACCAACTCCAAGCATCCTGTATTAGAAATTTTGTGAATTATTTATGTTCCTTCTCATTTTTAAAATTAAGACTGTTAATATATTTCTGCTGAATTCATGGGCTTCCTCAGGTGCCATGTTTGGCTACCAATGCAAGAGACACGGAGATGTAGATTTGATTTCTGGGTGGAGAAGATACCCTGGAGTACGAAATGGCAACCCACTCCAGATACTTTGTATAGTTGTCTCTTGTCTATAACATGCACTGCAAAATTTTCTTCCACTGTTTTTCAATTTTGTTTATGGCATTTTCTAATTTGGTTTATGGGGCTGTTTGCTTTTAGAGAATTTGAATTATTAAGTTCTCAAATGAATCAGTCTTTTCTCTTAATGGTTTCTGTCTTGCATGTCACTATTAGAAAGGACTTTTTCATTTTAAAGTTATGAAAATATCCTTTTTGTTTTTACACTTATATCTTCAATTTATCTGGACTTACCTTTGATAATATCAAGAGACTGAGTATGCAGATAATGGTTGCTTTAATTTATTAGCTTTTCTACTTCTTATTTTATTAATTTATTTTAACTGCAGGCTAATTAATCTACAATATTGTGGTGGTTTTTGCCATACATTGATATAAATCAGCTATGGATATACATGAACTTTTAAACTCACAGATTTAAAATAAAATCTTTATTATATTCTGTAGTTTCATAATTCTTTTCTCCTGGCTCTGGGCTCTTATCTATTGATCTTTACATATATTTTGTGCCATTATCATGTGCTTTTATTATTATGACTTTATAGTATATTCATTCATTTAGCCAGTTCTTCACGCATATCAAACACTGAGTGGGGACCTGGAAATGCAGCACAGAGCAGGAAAGATAAGATCCTTGCTCATACAGAGCTTAGTGAAGAAGACAAATTGTAACAAGCAAGTAAAGGGAAAATTGCAAATTGTGCTGAATTCTATAAAGCTAATAAGATGAAGTGTCACAAAATTGCTTTAGACAGGATGCGCTTGGAAAAGATCAGCTGATTAGCAACCTTAATTCCATCTGCAATCTCAATTCTCTGCTTTCACATAACCGAACACATTCAGAGGCTCTAGGAATCAGGACATGGAGGCCTTTGGGAGCTGATTATTTTGCTTCTCATAGGAGAAGAGGAGATTGCAACTTTGTGGGAATGTGGAGTATTAGATGAAAATGCAGGAGGTGGGAAAATACACTCTATTTTACCATGGTAGAGATTTTAAATTTAAACAAGAACCAGTCATGGAAATATTTCAAGAGGGATCTTCCATGATCTGATGTAGATTTTAAGTGACATTTAAAAAAAATCAATGCTTTATTGCTAATGCCAATAACTGACAATTGGAAGTGAATTTTAGAACAAAAAATATAAAAATACTTTTAGAAAATGTAGCAGCAATTTTTGTTGAACACACACTGATTTATATAAATAGTTGGCAATTTGTATCTTTATAATATTGGGTCTTTTCAGTCAATATAGTGCAAAATTTATCTTTTCATTTATTCAACATTCTGCATTAAAATTTTGTTTATTTTTTGTCTTGGAATTTTGCATTTCATATTAGATCTAATCTTCAATGTTTTATAAAATTAAAAATATTTTAATGTGATATAATTGACAGTTGTTACCTAAATTAAGTGCTATTGATAGTTTACTTACTTTTTAAACAATCTGGCCACCTAGTAAAAATTTATTCTAATAATTTTTGCTTAACAAATTTTGGCCTTTCAGCTAGACATTTTTCATTTAAGATTTATTCTTTCCTTTAATTATTTATACAACTAACATTTTTCTTAACAAACTTCACCAAAAAAGTGTAGAATATCAATTAATAGTAGAATTGATGTGCATTATTAGTAAGCAATGGATGTTTAATTTTATTAAGTACTCTATTTTAGCACTCTCCATTAATGTGTAATACATTACACACCAGATTTATGATATTGTACTATTCTTCTCTTCCTGGAACAATGAACACTATTCTTGGTAAAGTTTTTTTCACTTCTGTTGATTTTATGAAATGATACCTTTAAAATATTAATAAATCATGTATATATATGTGATGTTGATGTATCATAGCTTTTATGCCATCTTTGTTCTTTGAATATTAGAGTTATTATGGCTTCATAAAGAATGTTTGAAAAGTGTCATGTTTTCTATGCTCTGGAGTAGAATAAAAGTCTTGATTCTTTGCCAAAACCTACCTGGAAAGTCTTATGGGTCAGGTGCATTTGTTATCAGTTTTTGTAGACTTTCTCAAGAGCATTCATTAAGTAGGTAGTTATTTATGCAATAACATATTTGTATTTTAAAATTTGTTGGTATAGTATTATACTTTTATGCCTCTACAAATTTTTAACCCTCTTTGTCTTTATGACTGGTTTTTTTTTTTTTTGCACTTAAATATCCTCAGGAATGGCTACAAGGTTACAATTTTCTTAGTATTTTTAAAAATTAGATTAAAAAAGTCTAGTATATTTATTTAAAATATTAATTTACACCTTATTTTTATTGTTGCTGTGATTCAACATTTTGGAGGAAAAAGTTGACTCAGAAAACACATAGTGGGACAGATTTTCATAGAACATGAGACGCACACTCTATTCAGGAAGAAAGAAGCATCTACATTCTTTATCTATTACCCTGATTAGATTGAATGTTTTAAAATTTCAGCTCTTACCTTTTTGAATCCCTTTGATTTCATTTTTGATTTATTTGTGATACTATCTTGCTCTTGATTTATGGATCCAATACGTCTCAGTTTCTACCAAGAGTACTAATAGTCTCTCTGCTTTTCTATATTAATCTTGTTTCATTAGAGAAAAGAAACTTATTGTCTTTTTGAGCTTATTTTCAGGATAAGAGAGTGTTCCAGTGTTACCTTACCCAATGATAGTGCTGATTTTTTGAACTGATGGCATAGATCCTTGACTGCAGCTGGTGTGGACTTCCTCTGTAAAGCACTGTGTTAAGAGTCTATGTAGCTGTGTCACCAGGTAGATGGGTTACCTTCTTTTCTCTGTTAAAAAAATCTATTTGCATTGCTTCAAGCATATTTTTTAGCTCTCCCAACACATTGGGGTTTTTTGGTTTGGTTTTGTTTACTTTGATTTTCTTCACTATGAAAAAACCAGACACCAGTGCCTTGAGAAGCCATTCCTTTCCTGCTTATGTTAGACCAGGTAAGGTTCTTTGGTTTGCTTCTTGGTGTCTACTTTCTAAATCCAGCAAGCTTCCATCTTCTAATGGTGAGATATTAGAAGTGTCTATTTCTGGCCTGAATTTTAAGTGGTAAGAGGGTAAAGCAGGATTTATTGTAAATATTAAAGCTTCTGAGGATTTTATGGCTATGCTGAGTCATTTTAACCTGCATGTGTATTGTGGGAAGAAGTTAGTTGGAGAATTACTTATCTTTTTTCTCTTGCTACTAACACCAACAATCAATCTGCTTGGCAGAATTTCTTCTTTTCTTAGTGACTCTTCCAAGCCAAATCCAAACATGGTGGAATTGCTACAGCCAGGTGTGTCTGTGGACAGAACTCTTGCAATTTCTCTGCTCCACATTGCCTCTCTGTCATTTCCTCTTTCAACCCTAAAATTTGAGTTATTTCGTTGAAAAACTATTGTTAGGTAAAAATGATCAGGACCCCAAAAGAGTTTTTAACAGGCTTTACTGGGGAAGCGCTCCCGGGAGGGGTTCCCAGAGCCGAAGGAGGCAGGTCCAGGAAGTCCGCGCACCTGACCGCGCTAGAAGTTTGTTGATATATACATGCTGCCGGGGATGGCCAGGTTAGCGGAAGGGGGTTTGGATAGGTTGCCGGTTTGTGGCGTTGAGGGCTGATAGGTTTATCTATGCGGCTGGGGCGAGGCGGCCTTGGCAGCGAAGTGTGCTGTCATTGGTCCCCGGGATCCAGAAGCCTCCCTCCGTTAGGGACTCCCCCTGCCGGCGGGAGAGAGGAGAGGCAGCTCGTCATGGCAACCGGCGATGTGTGCTGTCATTGGGGACCTTCTCGCCAGCAGGAGGGAGAGGAGGGGCGGCCCATCATGGCCCCTGGGGTCCGACCTTACAACTATATTGTATTTATTCTTTAGGGTAACTTTCCTCTGCTTGAGTTCAGTAATAAGTGATAGCCACTTGATGTCGAGGAATTTTCCGTTTGCTTTTCCATCTTGTCTTTGTATAATGGATTGTTTCTTTCCCTTATTTTATCTTACATGTATTGCTAATTATAGTAGTTAGAAAAGAAGATATGTATCTAAATCTGCATGTCATCACAAAGTTAGAATGTGAAATTGGGTTCCTTTAACAATTAATTTGGGTTTTCTGCATGTACTCCTTCTTCCAGGAATTCTTTTCTAGAGCATTCTAAGATCTCATACAACAGGGTGTGGTTTGACAATATGAATGTAAATTATAGAGTTAAGGTAAACTATGTGTGAGATCTGCAGGTCCAGAGTGTTGTTAGGCATCTCACTGAAATGGGTGGGGCTAAGGGCTGCCGTCTACGGGGTCACACAGAGTTGGACACGACTGAAGCAACTAGGCAGCAACAGCAGCAAGGGCTCTGTTTGTCCTGAAATCTACTTTTTCAGTCTCTGAAAGTGCCATTAAATATAAATACTTTCTATATTTCCTACAGCTTCATATTGGAAGATTTAGGACTGAGAATTCAATTCCTTCAAAAACTCATGCAGAACTCTTCTATTCTTCCCAAAAGTCTATTTATTTTTGTGACTATCAGATGATATATTGACTCAATCCCTTTCTCTTATACACATCTNTCATATTGGAAGATTTAGGACTGAGAATTCAATTCCTTCAAAAACTCATGCAGAACTCTTCTATTCTTCCCAAAAGTCTATTTATTTTTGTGACTATCAGATGATATATTGACTTAATCCCCTATGTTTTGATAGAGAAAGTATTATTTAGCTATATTTTCCAGATATGACACCTGAGACTCATAAAATTTAAGTAAAATCTCAACCTATCTATTGAGAAAATGCTGAAATTCAAATTGTCTCCTAATATAGCTCTGCTTCTTCTATATAGACTTACCTCTCTAAAGATGAATGAAAATATTTAGTCTACAAATATTTTATCAAGCATACAGTCTTGCAGCATGCCAATATGGACATGAGAGACAAGCAAAAGTAAATAATACATTAATATAGAGAGTTTGAAATTATCAAGTTGAAGAAAGGTACAAATAAGATATAAAATTATCTATATCATTGTGTTCATTGATGAAGATAATATTCATTATAAACAACTAAAGCAAGAGCAGAAAGATCTATAGTAAGCCTGGTGTTTTAGAGTGAAGATAATATATTTACAATGTTACAGATTAGGCATTGGCTCAGACATATTAACCTATAAAGTTTTCCTAGAACATCCTAGAAAATTTGATCTCTCTAGAAACTATTGCCTGCCTTGTGTCATTTTGGAGGCTTCCTAGGCTCTGGATGGCTTCTTGGCTTCAGTTCTTTACCATGGAAATTGGCATCTGACCCACTTGGCTCTGTATTTCCTTGACCCCTGGCTGCCCCTGCCCACCCCTGTGACCTGGGTCTTTACCAGAAACAACCTGCTGCTCACTTGCTGCTTTTTAATACTGACTCTGCAAATTCCTGATCTAGATTCTGCTTAGCCTGGCAGTGAGTGTCAGTGGGGACATATGTACAAAGCAAATGGATGGTTATATAACTGACCAAACAAACTGTTGCCAAATTGAGTTCAGACAGAAGCATTTATTTTGATGAGTGTTAAGTATATAGAAAAGGAGTCTTTGATCAGAATTTTTAATTTAGTGCTTTCAGAGTTTGACATCTATACAATAAAGGGGCCCTAACTTTGCCTTTCTGTGCATGCAATTATCACTCAATGCATTCCATAGAGACAGTTAAAATATAATCTGTATCCCAAAGAGCTGTTGTAGAATAGATAACTGAAAAATAGTAAATCTCAAGTGGTATCATTCTGGATGTAAGACAGTCTATAACAGTGAAGTCAGTTCAGTTAGGTTGCTCAGTCCTGCCTTACTCTTTGCAACCCCATGAGCTGTAGCATTCCAGGCTTATCTGTCCATAACCAACTCCCAGAGCTTACTCCATGTCCATTGAGTCAGGGATGCCATTCAACCATCTCATCCTCTGTCATCCCCTTCTCCTCCTGCCTTTAATCTTTCCCAGCATGAGGGTCTTTTCTAACGAGTCAATTCTTTGCATCAGGTAGCCAAAGTATTGGAGTTTCAGCTTCAGCATCAGTCCTTCCAAAGAATATTCAGTACTGGTTTCCTTTAGGATTGACTGATTTGATTTCCTTGCAGTCCAAGGTACTATTGTCTATAAGTAGTTAAAATTTTTTTAAATTTCTCTTTTATGCTTGGTTGGTTCAGAACCACAAGTTCAAAATCCCAATGGACACATTTAACTCCATGTTAGCCTCTTGGTTAAGATGAAATATATTTTCTCTCCCTCTCTCCTTTTCTGCTTTCTTCTCTTCCTCCCTTTCTTCCTGCTTCCTTCTTTCTTTTTCTATTTCTCTGTCTCATTTCTTTGTTAAGCTAAATATATTTATTATAGACAGTAGTTAGGGGGACTTGATTTCCAAATATTATCAATGTCTTCAGGAAACTATTTTGTGCCAAACAAGTTGCTAAAATCTCAACCTGCTTGTTTCTGAAAGATGGTTTTTGAGTAATATTATAGAGGAAAATATCTTATCTCTAAAATAAAGACTATTCTATCCTAAGTGTCAATCCACCATCAGAAGTAGAAGATAAAGAGGTCAAGCTCTACAAATATTCTAGTTGCTCTTTGTCTTCATTTATATTTAGAAAAATAGACATTCTATGGCCATCAAGAAGTCAACAAACAATAAGTGCTGGAGAGGGTGTGGAGAAAAGGGAACTGTCTTACCCTGTTAGTGGGGATATAAATTGGTACAACCACTATGGAGAATAGTATGGAGATTACTTAAGAAACCAAAACAGAGCTTCCTCTGGTCCAGCTACCCCATTCCTGGGCATATATCTGGAGAAAATCATGATTTGAACGGATATATACACCCCAATATTCAATATTGTTTACAATAGCCAAGGCATGAAAGCAACCGAAATGCCCACCAACAGATGAATGTATAAAGAAGATGTTGTACACATATCAATGGAATATTACTCAGCCATTAAAAAGGATGAAATAATGCATAGCGCATTTGCAGCAATATGGGCGGACCTGCAGATTACCATACTAGGTGAAGTAAGTCTCATGGAGAAAGATGAATATCATATTATATCACATATTTTGAATCTTAAAAATTGATAAAAAATAAATTTATTTACAAAACAGATTTATAGATTTAGAGAAAAAACTTTTGGCTATCAGAAGGGAAGCCATTTTTTAATGGCTTAATGGTTCTCCTCTTCTATCTAAAAAATCTTTGCCTAATCTAAAGTTATAAAGATTCTCTTCTACATTCTCTTTTGTAAACACTAGAGTTTTAGGTTTTAGAATTAGGTTTTTGAAAAATTTAAGTCACATAAGAAAATACTTATGCAGTTTCTAATAATTCAAACATATCTTTATCATCTGACCCAGCATATCAACCCTAAGTGTTTACTAGAACAAACAAAAAAACCCTCAGAAATGATGTCTGTAAAAACTTTTGTGCATGAATATTTATTGTAGCTTTTTCTATAATTACAAAAAAATGGAAACAGGCCAAATACTCACCAAATTCTTTGTAACTAGACAAATTACAGTGTACTTACATAGTACAATAAGAGCAAAAACTACTAATTCTTGCAGTAGCATTATGTAGATTAAAAGGACAATGCTAAGGGGGAAAGGCATGAAAACTGGTATATTATTTCATTTATATGACATTTTATAAAGGCAAAGCCAGAGAGAGAAATCAGATTATTAGTTACTGGGAACTAAGGATGGAAGAAAAAGATTCATTACAAAGTGTTATAACTTTTTGGAAAAAAAGGAAATTATACTTTGGTTTTGTTGGAGGTAAGTGAAGTCGCTCAGTCATGTCCGACTCTTTGCGACTCCATGGACTGCAGCCTACCAGGCTCCTCCGTCCATGGGATTTTCCAGGCAAGAGTGCTGGAGTGGATTGCCATTTCCTTCTCCAGGGGGTTGGAGATATGTAGTTCAAAACTCTCTGCACTGAACATTGAAAAAAGTTGAACTTTACTAAATGTAAATTATACCTGGAAAAACCTGAGCATAATTTCTCTTAGAGGTCAGTTTTTTGCACAGTTATTATCATAGAAAAAAAAAAAGAGTCTGTTTATATCACTTCCTTTCAATTTTTTACTATGAAAGGATTAATTTTTCCCAGGAAGTGTCAGAACCCAACAATCAATTCTCAACTCTTATGGAGGTGCTAATAGGTTATCACAAAAACATCTTTCATTCTCATTGAAGACAACATCTATGTCAATGTCTCAAGCTAGAAAAATCAGACATCTATTACCTTTTGCTCTTTTGCTCTATAAGTTCCTAATAAGTTATTGATCTAATTATTGCTGCTCTTATAATCTCTCAATTAAATTTAGTTCTTTCTTTTTCCTTTCCTCTCACTATCTTAGTCTAGGCTTCCATATGATTCTCCTTAGGCAGATGTATTTTTGTTTTCAATTGCCTTTTTCCTACCCCTGGGCTCTGACTCTTCTAATTCATAACAAATATGATCCAATAAATCTTAAAATGCAGACCTTTCCAAGTTGCCTAAAACCTCACAGTTGCTTCTTCACTTGTCTGTTTCGTTGTCGTTCAGTCACTAAGTCATGTCCATCTGCACCCCATGAACTGCAGCATGTCAACCTTCTCTGTTCTTCACTGTCTCCCTAAGTTTGTTCGAACTCTTGGACTGCAAGGAGATCCTACCAGTCCATTCTAAAGGAAATTAGTCTTGAATATTCATTGGAAAGACTGATGCTGAAGTCAAAACTCCAATATTTTGGCCACCTGATGCTAAGAGCTGATTCATTTGAAAAAATCTTGATGCTGGGAAAGTTTGCGGTCAGGAGAAGGGGATGGCAAAGGATGAGATGGTTGGATGGCATCACCAACTCAGTGAATATGGGTTTGAGTGAACTCTGCGAGTTAGTGTTGGGCAGAGGCCTGGTGTGCTGTGGTTCATGGGGTTGCAAAGAGTTGGACACGACTGAGCGACTGAACTGAACTGAACTGATCGTCTGTGATGTCATCCAACCATCTCATAGTCTGTTGTCCTCTTGCCCTCAATCTTTCTCAGTATCAGGGTCTTTTCCAATGAGTCAGCTCTTTGCANACACGACTGAGCGACTGAACTGAACTGAACTGATCGTCTGTGATGTCATCCAACCATCTCATAGTCTGTTGTCCTCTTGCCCTCAATCTTTCTCAGTATCAGGGTCTTTTCCAATGAGTCAGCTCTTTGCATCTGGTGGCCAAAGTATTGGAGCTTCAGCATCAGTTCTTCCAATGAATATTCAGGACTGATTTCCTTTAGGATTGAGTAGTTTGAACTACTTGCTGCCTGAGGGACTCTCAAAGAGTCTTCTCCAGCACCACAGTTCAAAAGCATTAATTCTTTGGTGTTCAGCCTTCTTTATGCTCCAACTCTCACATTCATACATGACTACTGGAAAAGCCATAGGTTTGACTCTACAGATCTTTGTACGAAAATGATGTCTCTGCTTTTAAATATACTGTCTAGATTTGTCATAGCTTTTCTTCCAAGGAGCAAGCACGTTTTAATTGTGTGGCTGCAGTCACTGTCCACATTGATTTTGGAGCCCAAGAACATGAAATCTGACACTGTCTACACTTTTTTCCCATCCATTTGCCATGAAATGATGGGACCGGATGCCATGATCTTTGTTTTTTGAATGTTAAGTTTTAAGCCTGCTTTTTCACTCTCCTCTTTCACCTTCATCAAGAGGCTCTTTAGTTCCTCTTCACTTTCTGTCATTAAATTGGTGTAATATGCATATCTGAAGTTGTTGATATTTCTCCCAACAACCTTGATTTTAGCTTGTGTGTCATCCAGCCCAGAATTTTGCATGATGTACTCTGTATATAAGTTGAATAAACAGAGTGACAATATACAGCTTTTAAGTGCTTATTTCCAAATTTTGAACCAATCCATTGCCCATGTCCAGTTTTAACTATTGCTTCTTGTCCTGCATACAGGCTTCTCAGGAGGCAGTAAGATGGTCTGGTATGCCCATCTCTTTAAGAATATTCCACAGTTTGCTGTGACCCACAAAAAGTCTACATAGCCAATGAAGCATATGTAGATGTTTTTCTGGAATTCCCTTGCTTTTTTTTTATGATCCAGGGTATGTTGGCAATTTGATCTCTGGTTCCTCTGCCTTTTCTAAATCCAGTTTGTATGTACTAGTTTCTTGGTTCATATACAGTTGAAGCCTAGCTTGAAGGATTGTGAACATAATCTTGCTAGCATGTGTGTAGATATACACTTTATTTTTTGAAATTTTACTTTATATTAGAGTATAGTTGGTCATTGACTCAATGGACATGAATTTGTGAGACAGTGAAGGACAGAGAAGCCTGGTGTGTTGCAATCTAAGGGGCAGCAAAGAGTCAGACATGACTTAGCCACTGAACAAGAACAGCATAGCTGATCGTGTTGTGTTAGTTTCAGATATATAGCAAGATGGTTTAGTTATACACATATCTATTCTTTTCATATTTTTCTCCATAGGTTATTATAAAATATTGTGTAGAGCTCCCTGTGCTATACAGTAGATCTTTGCTGATTTTCTTTTGATATATAGTAACATATCCACTTGCCTTTAAATCTTTTTGATAATGTGGTTCACTTTCTCCCATGGTTTCAAACAAAATGTTCTTCAAAGAATAGTTCCCAAAGCCTTTTGTTTGGGTTTACAAATGTAACATATACCTGAATATAAGGTAAAAGTTTATTTTCGCAAAATGATTCTCCCAAACAAAAGGTATATACTTCTGCTTTTCCAAATCTTCCACATAATGGGATACTCTCTCAATGACTTCATTTTGACCACGAAAATTATATTTGGGGAGAGTCAATTAGCTTTTAATAACATCAGTAAATGCTGGTTCAGATGCCCATGGAAGTGTCTTGGTGGAATCAAATACGGGTGCTAAGAAGTTTAACATAAATCTGGTGATGGGTGTAGTATCACAGCTTTAAGATTGTACATTCCATACAGCCTTTGCAAATGCTTAACTGATTTTATGAATTANAGATGCCCATGGAAGTGTCTTGGTGGAATCAAATACGGGTGCTAAGAAGTTTAACATAAATCTGGTGATGGGTGTAGTATCACAGCTTTAAGATTGTACATTCCATACAGCCTTTGCAAATGCTTAACTGATTTTATGAATTAAACTAAGAATCTATTTGACTATTTTATCTCATTATTTAAGTTGACTAACATCTTCCTTCCATCTCCTGTGAATTTTCTCGTTGAGATCTATCTATTCTATCTATCAATCATCAATCACTCAGTCCAGTAATCAACTGAATCAATTGAACACAGCATTGATGTATAATTGATATGGATTATCTTGACTATGAGTGAAAGTGCAATCAATTTACCTTCCTGTCCAAGTTTAGTTTCTTTAAACTCTCAAATGAATTGCCAATCATCTTTCCTACAAAGTTCAGCAGTAATTGTCAAAGAAGTTGGGTTCATGGGGTTCTCAACCCCAGAAAGGTTTGGAGACTATCCATGCTTACACTACCTCTTTTCCTCATTCATCAATGGGACTACCCTAATAGAAAAATTGAACCTCTATATAAAGTTGATATTTTAAGCAATTTTAGTAATTTGCATTTTTTAATCTTTGAGACTCTGTTAGAATTCGCCCTTCTTCTATAGCTGTTTTTACAATGTGACCATATATAGTGTACTATGAATGAAGTTAGCTAAGATTTAGGAGTCTTCAGCATTATCACTTTTCCCTGGGCTTCTGTTGGTCCTCTGTGAAACAGAGGAGGCAGAACATTTCAAGCTTTAATACTATTTGTTCACACATAGCCATAATAGACACTTAAATGAGTATGATATCAAGATGTGCTGTGGTCTCCTTGCCTTTAGAAAGTAAGTATTTTATTAGATACAGTTGACCTAAAAATGAGTAGCATATAGTGAGTGTATATTGAGATTTGCAATAGATAAGATGATGCTAAAGCTTATTATTTTTTTCCTCTCTAACACAAAAGTATTGATAAGGGGCTACAATCCATCCACACTGTCAACAAATGTTAATGTAAACATTAACCATATATGCTTAACTAGTGACATTAATAATTGGGGTCACATCCCTACATTTCTCTTGTGAGGAGGAAAGCAAGAAGAGCTGGAAATGACTTCATGGTTCTGTGAAAAATACGTCAGTAACTATCATGGTATTGTGAATATATGCTATCAATTAACTCTGTGAGCAGAAGAGACTTCCTTGTGGGTTTGGAGATCTTGTCTTTACATTAATATTCCCAGTCATCCAGTTCCATAGGGGACCTGAGAGGCAGAGTGTTTTGTTTTCCACATCTCAGTTTGTGAAAATTATTACTTTACCTCCCATACTTAAATATTCCATATTCGTTCCCTCCTATGACTGAATATTTTCACGTCCATCTTGTATTTACCTTAAGTGGAGAGTCAGATGATTGGGAGATAATTCCAATTGGAAACATGATGCTTCCACTGCAACAATGGAAGTCCCTCTGCTTTTCAAACTACAGAGAAATGATGCAGCTATCAGAAAATAATCATAATTCCCATACATGCAATCACAATTCTCAAAGGGAATCTATAAGTCTAAAACAGAAGTGGGCTACAAGAAATCCAGTTTATTCCTTCAGTTATTTATTTATTCATTTATTCATGATGTCTTTTTAGATTCACCCAAGAATTTTTACAGACTATGTATCAAGCACTGCCCTAGAATTTCTAGAGGTCTAAACACAGTGACCACATGGCAGAAACTTCCAGGTAAAGAAAACTAGAAGGTATATTCCAGTTGTATACTAAGTGGTATTATTACTACAAAGTCTTCTCCCCATTTAGGACACACCTCACACTTATCAAAGCTTAGAAGACATCCTACAAGAGAGAAATCTTTGTTAAGCACTTTTCAAGCTTATCTAAGCAACAGACCCTCCCCCTCACACCAACACACACACACACACACACACACACTCATTAGTTTTTAGCTTAAATAAGTAGGGAATTATTATCTTTAATTTTAGCAAAAAATCTTCAAGGATATATGTTGCTTTGTTTAACAAATTGAGAAGAAATTGGGATGACTTGTAGTTGCTAAGAAAGGGAATAAAGGAAAAGAATTAAATATGTAAAAAAAGGTGTCTTTTGCTCTTGCTAAGTCACTTCAGTCGTGTCCAACTGTTTGTGACCCCTCAGACTGTATCCTGCCAGGCTCCTCTGTCCATAGGAGTCTTCAGGCAAGAATACTGGAGTGGGTTGCCATTCCCTTCCCCAGGGGATCTTCTCAACCAAGGGATCGAGCCAGTGTCTCTTGCACTGGCAGGCAGGTTCTTTACTGCTAGCACCACCTGTGACAAAGAGAGGTAAAAGAGTAGAAATTTTGCAAGTGAGAAATGTAGAGACAGTTCAGAGATTTTAAGAAAGAGAAATATGGGTGTCCCAGAGCACCAGCTTTGAGTGCCTTCTTCATGCATCAAGCTTGCAGTGGTCATCTATTTTCTATATGGCAATATACATGTTTCAATGATATTCTCTCTTATCATGCCACTATCGCCTTTTCTCCGCATAGTGCAAAAGCCTGTTCTTTATATCTGTGTCTCTTTTGCTGTCTTGAGAATAGGGTCATCATTAGTGCCTTTCTAAATTCCATATATATGTGTTAATATACTGCATTGGTGTTTCTCTTTCTGGCTTACTTCACTCTTAAAGTAGGCTCCAGTTTCATCCACCTCATTAGAATGGACTCAAATGCATTGTTTTTTATAGCTGAGTAATATTCCATTGTGTATATGTACCACAAATATACACCCATGGCTGATTCATGTCGATGTATGGCAAAAAACACCACAATATTGTAAAGTAATTAGCCTCCAATTAAAATAAATAAATTAAAAATTATTAAGTGAAAATTTAAAAAGTGACAGGGAATGTTCAACATTGGAGAAATGGATGATTAACATATAGTGTATTTCTTGATTAATGTGTAGCCTTTAATAGAGGTGTTTTTAAAAATTATGCAATATCATAGGAACACTCTCAAAGGAGGAAAAAATGTATATGCAATTTTAAAGTTTAATTATTCTGATTAATTTAATTCTATTTTCTGTATAATACTAATTTAAAATTATACCAGTGAAAAGAGTACAAAGCAGCTTTACTTCTAAAACATAAAGAAAAATATGCTAAGTTTTATGTTTTAATTTCTTCTAGGGTTCTATATAATACTCTAGTGTTCCTCCCTGAATCTTCAACAAAAGTCTATTCTTCAAAACTGACTCTCAAGAGTAATGCTTGCCAGAAATTAAGATTTGTGTATAAAATTGGGTCACCTCAGGGTGAAGAGAAAGTACAGTCATTTAAAGAAAAATTAAAGTGAGTTGGAAAAAACAGGAGAATCAGGGATCAGAGTTGGAAGCTATAGATAATCAGGAGAAATTACCCGCTTCTATTATTGGATCTAAGTAATTTTAATTATATATTAAATATTAGAGGACCTGGCTCAGAGGTTAAAGAGTCTGCCTCCGATGCAGGAGACCCGGGTTCGATCCCTGGGTCGGGAAGATCCCCTGGAGAAGGAAATGGTAACCCATTCCAGTATTCTTGCCTAGAGAATCCCATGGACAGAGAAGCCTGGTAGGCTACAGTCCATGGGGTCACAAAGAGTCGGACACGACTGAGCGACTTCACTTTCACTTTTCACTTTCACTTGGAGATGCCAAGGTGGTCACCTGGATGGAAAAAGAAAAATTCTGAAAGAAATAATTCTAAAGTCAAAGTGCCTCCTCCCCCAATCACAAAAGAAATATTGTGACCAGAATTCTTTTCCTTGAAGATTTACATTAACAGAGCAATAGTGGAAGGACATCAAAAGAAAGATTTAAGATGCTTCAAATAAAAATAGCACTAAAAGAAGCCCTTAAAAATGTCAGAGAATAACTTCAAGATTATCAGGATCTGAAAGAAGAAAGATTTTCCTTAGAGACTTCTGAGAAAAACAAAAAATGTGTTCTTCATCTTAATTGCTTTAGACTAGACATCTAAATAAAGAGAGCTAGAGACAGGGAGTGAGGATATATGACTCATTACTGGCTTTTAGGAGCATGGTTTGGAAGGAATGGAAAAAAATCAGTCTATGTAAGTGGTACACCCTATGAACTCTGGATACAGACTCCCAGGATTTGAATCTCTTTTCAGTAAAGTGAAGAGATATAGTAAGCACTTGAGGTCGCCTGCCGACAATGTACAGGGCAAATGTCCAGGTCAACTTCCAGCTGAAATTGTTGGGCTGAGTATGTATGGTACAAATAATGTTGGTTCCATTTCTTCCTAGAGGTTCACTTTCTCCACCCAATACCAACCCCTCATTTTCACTGTGTCTATTATTCTTTATTCAAAATAACGTTATTCCAATAACTTTTTTGCCTTTTCTTACTGTTCAAGAGGAAAGCAAAAACAATGCCTAGTTGTGGTTGTGATTGGTGATGGAAGTAAAGTCTGATGCTGTAAAGAACAATATTGCATTGGAACCTGGAATGTTAGGTCCAGGTTAGAATCTGCTAGGTCCCTGTTAGAATCAAGGTAAATTAGAAGTGGTCAAACAGGAGATGGTAAGAGTGAAAATTGACATTTTAAGAATCAGTGAAAATGGACAGGAATGGGCTAATTTAATTCAGATGACCATTATATCTACCACTGTGGGCAAGGATCCCTTAGAAGAAATGAAGCAGCCCTCGTGGTCAACAAGAGTCTGAAATGCAATACTTGGGTGCACATCCAAAAATGACAGAAGAATCTTTGCTCATTTCAAAGATAAACCATTCATTCTTACAGTAATTCAAGTCTATGCCCCAACCACTAATGCTGAAGAAGCTGAATTTGAACAAGTCTACAAAAAACTACAAGACCTTCTAGGACTAACACCAAAAAAATGATGTCCTTTTCATCAAAGGGAGCTGCAATACAGAAGGAGGAAGTCAAGAGATACCTGGAGTAGCAGGCAAGTTTGGCCTTGGAGTACAAAATGAAGCAGGGCAAAGGCTAACAGAGTTTTGCCAAGAGAACGCATTGGTCATAGCAAATACTCTCTTCCAACAACATAAGAGAAGTCTCTACACATGGACATCACCAGATGGTCAATACCAAAATCAGATTAATTATTTTCTTTGCTGCTGAAGCTGGAGAAACACTATACAGTCAGTGAAACCAAGACCAGAAGCTGTCTGTGGTTCACTTCATAAACTCCTTATTGCCAAATTTGGACTTAAACTGAAGAAAGAAGGGTAAATCACCAGACCATTCAGGTATGACCTAAATCAAATTCCTTATGATTATGCAGTGGAAGTGACAAATAGATTCAATGGATTAGATCTAATAGATACAGTGCCTGAAGAACT
Source organism: Raphicerus campestris (assembly GCA_006410735.1). Classification (NCBI taxonomy): domain Eukaryota; kingdom Metazoa; phylum Chordata; class Mammalia; order Artiodactyla; family Bovidae; genus Raphicerus; species Raphicerus campestris. The sequence goes on along the minus strand of SJYW01016451.1, from coordinate 335 downwards.
ACAGATGGGGGTTCATAACATTGTACAGGAGACAATGACGAAAATCACCCCCAAGAAAAAGAAATGCAAAAGACAAAATGGTTATCTGAGGAGGCCTTATAAATAGCTGAGAAAAGAAGAGAAGCGACAGGCAGAGGGCAAATGGAAAGATATATCCATTTGAAGGCAGAGTTTCAAAGAATAGCAAGGAGAGATAAGAAAGCCTTCCTCAGCAATCAGTGCAAAGAAATAGAGGAAAACAATAGACTGGGGAAGGCTAGATATCTCTTGAAGAAAATTAGAGCTACCAAGGGAATATTACATGTAAAGATGGGCACAATAAAGGAAAGAAATCA
>SJYW01016447.1:163699-177871 GCA_006410735.1 Raphicerus campestris | reverse complement strand
TCTTTCTGCTTTGCACACTCTGGTAATAACTGTACTATTTTAACTCAAAGAAAGTCACATTAAATAAATAATTTCAAAACAATGCCAATTATGTGTATTCTACATACAAACTTAAAACAAGTGGCATTATTTAACCTTACATAATTTAACACTGGCTTTTCCACAGACTTTTAAAATGAACTTTGGGGCAAAATAGCTCCACTCAAGGGACCAGCTGCAGAACAAATTTCTTTCTTTTGGTGGCTAAAAACAAAGAACAAAAAACCTTTAAATTCATCAAAAATAAAAGTCAAAATCAGAATTTGATTACTGAATGTTTCTGNACAGGAAATCGTATACTTTAATACTGGGGATAAATGGTCTTTTTTAGGGGAAAAACAGTTTCCAAATAAGAAATATACAAAATATACTGTGAAAAACTTCACAAACCGTTATGAACAGCCCACATGATACGGAAAGCCGGGCCACCAATTTCATCAAAGGGTTTCCGACGTGTTATCACTTCCCAAAGGATAATACCCCAACTGAAGACATCACATTTTTCACTGTAATTGCTACCTAGAAAAAAAGGTAGTGAAATTTCAAGACTTTTCCCCACATGACTTACAGAAGTAATGGCTTTCATAAATTTTAAGAATAAACATTATGTACAAAAACAAGAGAATGCCACAGGTAGGGCTGAGAAACTCTTTCTGAAGGCCTCACCTCTTTGCAATATATATACTTTTAAAATGAGTTAAGTATTAATAATGTACTCAAAAACTTACTCTATCATGTATAAAATAGATAACTAGCAGGAAGCTGCTGTTTAACACAGGGATCCCAGCCTGGCACTCTGTGATGACCTGGACTTGGAGTGGGGGATGGGGGAGGGAGGCTCAGCAGGAAGGGGGGATACATACATACACACATACATAGTTGTATAGTTACGACTGATTTGCACTGATGTACTGCAGAGACCACCACACTATAAAGCAATTATCATCCAATAAAGAGAAAAAAACCCACAAAACCCACTTTAGAAAGTTAGTTATTTTCTACCTTCTTGTCAAGAAATGCAAACTTTATCTTTTATTTAAACATATTTTCTCTAGGGCAGAGAATTAAAAGAACTTATACATTCCTTTCTGTAATTTCTTATTCCTTTCTGTAATTTCTTAATCTTAAAATTTTCTTCTCCCATTCTCTTGATGGGAAACACTATTAAAGCAGAAGAAATTTCTAATCTAGTGTGAAGATTTTTTTTCCAAAATATCTGGCGAGATAAATTATTAACTTGAAAACTTAAAAGTAACTTGTAAGCAGGAAAACTACAGGGAAATGTACATAATTTTAAGCTGGCTGGTCAATCAGCTGGTAAACAAACAAAACCCTACAACCCATGAACAACCCACTGTGAGCATGACCAATTATTACAACAGTAGCTACGGATGTACCTCGCACGTGCCAGAGGCACTGGGCACAATAAACCGGACAATGACATTACAGTCTGATTTGAACCACAGGTGTTGACAACTTTCAGAAATGAAGAAATCTGCATAGCCTAATAGTCTGAGTTTTGTTGCTCTAAACAATTAAGAGTAACTTTTATTTCTAGGTTCTTCTGCAAAAACAAATCTTTCTGCTTTGCACACTCTGGTAATAACTGTACTATTTTAACTCAAAGAAAGTCATATTAAATAAATAATTTCAAAACAATGCCAATTATGTGTATTCTACATACAAACTTAAAACAAGTGGCATTACTTAACCTTACATAATTTAACACTGGCTTTTCCACAAACTTTTTAAATGAACTTTGGGGCAAAACAGCTCTACTCAAGGGACCAGCTGCAGAACAAATTTCTTTCTTTTGGTGGCTAAAAACAGAGAACAAAAAACCTTTAAATTCATCAAAAATAAAAGTCAAAGTCAGAATTTGATTATTGAATGTTTCTANATGAACTTTGGGGCAAAATAGCTCCACTCAAGGGACCAGCTGCAGAACAAATTTCTTTCTTTTGGTGGCTAAAAACAAAGAACAAAAAACCTTTAAATTCATCAAAAATAAAAGTCAAAATCAGAATTTGATTACTGAATGTTTCTGAATTTCATGGGCTTTCATACCTTCTAATGTATGAATCACATGTCTTCAGTTCAAATTTTCTCAATTGTTTAAAAGATAATTGATGTTTTTATACAGAAACCTCATATGCAACTTATGGATCACTCTTTTAAAACTTGAGTTAAGACACACAGATGTAAAAGTAAGCATAAAGTATCCCTTACCTGTCCTTAGCATCACACATCTGTCCAGTTACTTGCATTCTTCCTAAGGCATGCTCATTTAAACTCTGAACCGCCGATATTTAATCACTAGGAAACCAGCACAAAGCACACTCGGTTCTCGTTATGCCCTGTATTGTCTTATAAAGTTTGCAGTGAACAGGACTGGAAAAGGTCAGTTTTCATTCCAATCCCTAAGAAAGGCACAGAGAAGGCAAGAGCACCCCATTGCCTGGAAAATTCTATGGACCGAGGAGCCTGGTGGGCTGCAGTCCATGGGGTCACTAAGAGTCGGACACAACTGAAGCGACTTAGCAGCAGCGGCAGCAGCAAAAAAGGCAATGCCAAAGAATGCTACCACACAATTGCACTCATCTCACACGCTAGTAAAGTAATGCTCAAAATTTTCCAAGCCAGGCTTCAATAGTACATGAACCGTGAACTTCCAGACGTTCAAGATGGATTTAGAAAAGGCAGAGGAACCAGAGATCAAATTGCCAACATCCAAAGGATCATTGAAAAAGTAAGAGACTTCCAGAAAAACATCTACTTCTGCTTTACTGACTATGCCAAACCTTTGACTGTGTGGACCACGATAAACTCTAGAAATTCTTAAAAAGAGATGGGACTACCAGATCACCTGACCTGCCTCCTGAGAAATCTGTATGCAGGTCAGGAAGCAACAGCTAGAACTGGACATGGAACACACTGGTTCCAAACAGGGAAAGGAGTATGTAAAGGCTGAATACTGTCACCCTGCTTATTTAACTTATAAGCAGAGTATATCATGAGAAAAGCTGGGCTGGATGAAGCACAAGCTGGAATCAAGATTGCTGGGAGAAATATAAAAAAGCTCAAATATGCAGAGGATACCACCCTTAAGGCAGAAAGTGAAGAACTAAAGAGCCTCTTGATTAAAGTGAAAGAGGAGAGCGAAAAAGTTGGCTTAAAACTCAACATTCAGAAAACTAAGGTCATGGCATCTGGTCCCATCACTTCATGGCAAATAGATGGGGAAACAAGGAAAATAAATGAAAATAAAGTGAGAGACTTTATTTTGGGGGGCTCCAAAAAATCACTGCAGATGGTGACTGCAGCCATGAAATTAAAAAACGTTTGCTCTTCGGAATTAAAGTTATGACCAACCTAGATAGCTTATTAAAAAGCAGAGATATTTCCTTGCCAACAAAGGTTCATCTAGTCAAAGCTATGGTTTTTCCAGTAGTCACGTATGGATGTGAGAGTTGGAGTATAAAGAAAGCTGAGCACCAAAGAATTGATGCTTTTGAACTGTGGTGTTGGAGAAGACTGGAGAGTCCCTTGGACTACAAGGAGATCCAACCAGTCCATCCTAAAGGAGATCAGCCCTGAATATTCATTAGAAGGACTGATGTTGAAGCTGAAACTTCAATACTTTGACCCCCTGATGCGAAGAACTGACTCATCTGAAAAGACCCTGATGCTGGGAAAGACTGAAGGCAGGAGGAGAAGGGGACTACAGAAGATGAGATGGTTGGATGGCATCACCGACTTAATGGACATGAATTTGAGTAAGCTCCAGGATTTGGCAATGGACAGGGAGGCCTGGTGTGCTGCAGTCCATGGGGTCTCAAAGAGGTGGACACGACTGAGCGACTGAACTGAACTGTTAGTTTGTAAACACTGAATTATTTCCTCCAGGAGGAAATACAGGATTGGGTTCCTGTGAGCCTCTTCACAGTGTTTTTGTCAACTTATCAATATATTAACCTTGTTTTATGTGTTTCTGTTTAAAACACTTTTTAATATAAATCGTTGATTCGTTAATATTAAACTCATGGCCAAAAGCACTGTAACTCATGCCTGAATGCAGATTAGCTAGCAAGTGCATTTTCTCTGTAAGACACATCACAGCCTTCTGATACTTAGGAACACTAGAAAACACTTCAATATTACTCGTAGAGGCTGTTTTAAACTCTGAAATCATCAACACAAAGTACAAAAAGGGAAAAAAAATGAGGCACTCAATAGATCACAGAAGTGACACAGTATGAGAACTGACGTAAGAGGGCAGAGCAGTGCCTTGTTTGACCTCAGCCGGGAATGTGTGTGTTAGGCGACTCAAAATTTTTTCCTGCTCTGTGCATACATGTGAATAACTTATGAAAAGAATTATGAGCACTGATTTTAGGGGTCACATAGGCAAGTTTGCAGTTATGGAATCTGAGCATGAGGATAAACTGTACATATGCCTGAACTTCACAGACAACCAAAAGTTTGCTATGAGATTCAAGATCTAAGACTGCATTTATGCAGTACTTCCTTAGACTTTAGGAAGTATCTTGTGTAAATGCCATGTAGAAATAAAATCATGTAAATAGGGGAAAGCCATAAACACACTGGATTTACATGGGGTAATAAGGCAGATTATCAGTCACATCACACTTTTGCTATTTTACCTTCAAAAACTTCAGGTGCCATCCAAGCAGCACTCCCCTTATTGTTGGTCATGTGCGTCTGAATGTCACAGGCTGTACCAAAATCACAGATTTTTAAAACTGTCCCCCCTGCGACCAGCAGCAAGCTGTTTAAAAAACAAACACGACAAAAAAAATAAGCCAAAAACTGAATTTGATTCTACAATAAAAGAGACATTTGAGGAAATAGAAAAGGTTAATAAGCAAAATGTCACCATTCAACTTCTGTAAAATGTGAACCAGTCACCTGTAATAGCTTAATAATACAGAGAAATATTGGCAAAAGTTGACTTTAAGCCAGTTCTTAGGGTGACCGCTAGACTCAAATTTTGATGTCTCCATCTCTATCTCCATAACCTTTCTTGATTACACTTCTCTTTGGGCCAAAATATGGGGTTTTAAAAAACATCTAGTAAGTGAATATTAAGGTGTCCTGAAATGGGAGTGGATGGATATCAATACCTTCATAAACTGTTGGCTCCTATATTTTACCTGCCTACCCCAGTGTTTTTTAAGGTGCAAGTAGAAACCTAGTCATAAAATCTAAATCATAAAAATTCTAGATCGCAAATCTGGGGACCTAGATTGCAAAACAACCCAGAAGATTATGACAGCATTAAAAAAAATAGAAAATATCAAAGTGTATCACAACTACTAAGATTAAATATTGTTTCAGGAAAGTTCAGTTTCAGGTCTACACACATTATTATGTACAAACAATAGACTGTGAAGTACTTCTTACTGTGGATCATGGTGCCAAAAGTTTCCAAACCTTCTTTGCTCTTATTAATCTTACTGTGAACAGAAATGAGTCTTTAGTTAGCCTAATGTAGCAAGACTGCTTAGCTGTTCACTGACCCTATTTCCTTTCCTTTTTGGGTACATTTCTCAGCCTTCTGGGCAATTAGGTGTGGTTGTTATGACCATTCTAGCCAATAGAATGTGATGTACTTCATCTTCAAGCCTGATCATAAAAATTCCCTACATATATATATATATATATATATATATATACACATACACACACACACACACACATACATATATATTCCTTTTCCTTTCCCTATATGTCACTGAATGCAGAGGATTCTGACCTACAAGACAGATGGAGTCTGGCACGTGAATCAGAAATGTTCACTTTGAACTTTAGGAGCAAAACCCACAAACCACCGAACCCATTTAGGGTTCAGTTCTCTGTCTTTTGGCTTAATGATGCCCTTAACTTCTTGTAAGATCACCTATGCATGTAAAGGATGTTTGCTGTTATATGCAGCACCTCTGGGTTTGTTGCTGGATGTTTTTGCAGTTTACCCAGTCTGCCATATTGCTGGAGGACCAAAATGTTTCTCATGTGAGTTTGAGTCAAAGCCACATTACTACNGTAGGCAAGTTTGCAGTTATGGAATCTGAGCATGAGGATAAACTGTACATATGCCTGAACTTCACAGACAACCAAAAGTTTGCTATGAGATTCAAGATCTAAGACTGCATTTATGCAGTACTTCCTTAGACTTTAGGAAGTATCTTGTGTAAATGCCATGTAGAAATAAAATCATGTAAATAGGGGAAAGCCATAAACACACTGGATTTACATGGGGTAATAAGGCAGATTATCAGTCACATCACACTTTTGCTATTTTACCTTCAAAAACTTCAGGTGCCATCCAAGCAGCACTCCCCTTATTGTTGGTCATGTGCGTCTGAATGTCACAGGCTGTACCAAAATCACAGATTTTTAAAACTGTCCCCCCTGCGACCAGCAGCAAGCTGTTTAAAAAACAAACACGACAAAAAAAATAAGCCAAAAAATGAATTTGATTCTACAATAAAAGAGACATTTGAGGAAATAGAAAAGGTTAATAAGCAAAATGTCACCATTCAACTTCTGTAAAATGTGAACCAGTCACCTGTAATAGCTTAATAATACAGAGAAATATTGGCAAAAGTTGACTTTAAGCCAGTTCTTAGGGTGACCGCTAGACTCAAATTTTGATGTCTCCATCTCTATCTCCATAACCTTTCTTGATTACACTTCTCTTTGGGCCAAAATATGGGGTTTTAAAAAACATCTAGTAAGTGAATATTAAGGTGTCCTGAAATGGGAGTGGATGGATATCAATACCTTCATAAACTGTTGGCTCCTATATTTTACCTGCCTACCCCAGTGTTTTTTAAGGTGCAAGTAGAAACCTAGTCATAAAATCTAAATCATAAAAATTCTAGATCGCAAATCTGGGGACCTAGATTGCAAAACAACCCAGAAGATTATGACAGCATTAAAAAAAATAGAAAATATCAAAGTGTATCACAACTACTAAGATTAAATATTGTTTCAGGAAAGTTCAGTTTCAGGTCTACACACATTATTATCTACACACGATAGACTGTGAAGTACTTCTTACTGTGGATCATGGTGCCAAAAGTTTCCAAACCTTCTTTGCTCTTATTAACTTTACTGTGAACAGAAATGAGTCTTTAGTTAGCCTAATGTAGCAAGACTGCTTAGCCGTTCACTGACCCTATTTCCTTTCCTTTTTGGGTACATTTCTCAGCCTTCTGAGCAATTAGGTATGGTTGTTATGACCATTCTAGCCAGTAGAATGTGATGTACTTCATCTTCAAGCCTGATCCATAAAAATTTCCTACATATATATATACACACACACACACACACACACACATACATATATACTCCTTTTTCTTTCCCTGTATGTCACTGAATGCAGAGGATTCTGACCTACAAGACAGATGGAGTCTGGCACGTGAATCAGAAATGTTCACTTTGAACTTTAGGAGCAAAACCCACAAACCACCGAACCCATTTAGGGTTCAGTTCTCTGTCTTTTGGCTTAATGATGCCCTTAACTTCTTGTAAGATCACCTATGCATGTAAAGGATGTTTGCTGTTATATGCAGCACCTCTGGGTTTGTTGCTGGATGTTTTTGCAGTTTACCCAGTCTGCCATATTGCTGGAGGACCAAAATGTTTCTCATGTGAGTTTGAGTCAAAGCCACATTACTACATGATCCCTGCGAGCACTGTCAAGAGCAGTACATGGGGATTTAAGCATGTACAGGTTACACTATACATAATGTTGCTTTATTCCCTTCCCAGGATATTTTTTTATATCATTATATACAGATTTTTACATAAAGTTATAAATTCTTTGCATATAATTCTGTTCCCAAATCCTAACTGGACAGATTATTTAGAATATTAGTTTCTTTTTTAGTCCATCATGACTAAAATAAGCCAGATAAACTACTATTCATATCTCCATAATGCCACAAATACTGTGATAATTTAAGCAGAAAGAATGCTAAGTGCAAATTACCTTTATATACACTTCAACAAACAAAAAATTTTTCCTTGTTTCACCGTTGCTAACTTCTTACTACTCTTTATCCAAGAGAAGAATTCTGTAACTGACTTCCTTGTTTCATCCTAGTATATTCAAAATATCACAGTAATTTTTCTGAATGACTTTTTATGTTATTACTATTTACAGTGAATACCCCTTTATTCATAAGATTCTGAATGAACTAGCAAAATGGTAACTAAGGTAGGGGCACAAGCTGATACTGTATGAAACACCTAATTGTATCATCAGGTGCCTTCTTTCTGTACCATTTAAAAAAATTCCTCCTGACTGGAGACTCCACAGGTTTTTTAGGAACAGTAAGATAGGGCACATGTATCTGTATATACAGCTATATATGAAAGTAGAGCCATTCCAAAGAGTTTCCTTTTCCCCAGTACCTTCTAAAATATAAATTCAATGATAAAGCCCAATTTGTATACAGGGTGCCCGACAGGCAATTTTCAACACTACACTATGAGTCCAACTGTAAGAATGACTGAGAGCAATGAATGACCTAGACCACATCTCTTGTAAATATGTTAGTGGTATTTATTAGCAAAACGAGAGTCCCTAGCTGCAGATGACATTGGTAAGACATATCTGGTCTGTCTAAATAGGTTGGTTAAATAAACCTAAAATTTATGGATTTACAGGGTGTGGTTGAATGGAGAATGGAAATAGATGTTTGAGCTGTGTAAATATGGAATCTAAAAGATGTTAAAAAACATCTCTTGTGAGATTATTTTAAAGTATATTGTTTAACAACTCATTAGTCATTTCAAAGCCAAATATGCCCCAGTGCAGACAGGTGTTGCATCTAATGGGTTCTGGCTCCTCCAGGAAAACGATGCTTCACGCCTCATACTTGCATCATGAAGGCATAATACCTTCATGCCTCATTGTTCCTGGGTAAGAGCTATATTTTCACAAATTTGCTTTGCTAATTCAACTCTGTGTTAATCTGGGGAGGGGGAAAGGAGAACACAATCTCCCAAAACAGGGACCAAAAAAGCTGCTTTCTTCTTTACTAGCCAAGATAGGTAAGCTACAACAACAGTCTCAGGAGTCAAGTTAAAAAGAAGTATCATAAACCTGGGACTTAAACATTATTTGACCAAGGACCCAGGGAAAGAAATCAGTTTAAGCCAGGAGGTGGAAATAAGGTACACTAGTGAGAATGGAGATTCCAAGAGTTGAAACCTATGTAGAGTGCATCAGATTAGAAAGGAGAGTGAGAAGTTCTACCTGGAAGGGATACTTTGATGCTTTAAATCACTGGCAAGAGAATGGAATACTTCTGACTGGTTTCCTAGGGGAAGTCTCTTATCTGACAACCCATGTGATGGTCAGCAGTAGAGGAGAAAGGGCACAGGGGGAATTTTTGTCACAGGTGGATAGAAAAGAGAAAAATTAGAGAGAAATGGGGACAGAAATATGTATGTTTTCTTTAACTTGAGTACCCCCGGGGTGGGGGCAGGGGGGGTGGAAATCTCTGAAGTTTTAGCCTTTAAAAATACTTATTTAAGGAATTTTGAAGTTCTTTCAAAGTCCCAGGATCCACAATATAAAGAAATCCAGAATATTTTCAGTTTCTACTCAGATGTGCCAGCAATGCCCTTTGCCTTTCTCTGAAAATGCAAGTAACAACCAGCCTGTGTAGTTTGGTGGAATGTTGACTACGTGTGGACATTGTGCTTATTAGGGACACAATGGGGAACAAGACAGGCTTGTCTCTGCTCTCATGAAACTGTTCAGGGAAACCAATATATACTGCGGGCACAAAATAGGACGCACAGACTAACAGATTCTAGACGTACGCTCATCTAAGGCAGAAGTTATTAAAAATAAAAATGCCACTAAAATAAAAATGCCACTGAAGACAACGTCCTAAAATGCAGTTTAGATGGCTAAATGATGGAGGTATGTTAAAAATAAACAATGTTAAAAGAATAAAAATAAACATTCTTCAGCAAGCTAAAAGGGAAGAGAAAAGAAAGACGGATGTGCAATGACCAGCTTAAATTCAGGAGTGGGTGGGAGGTGCCGAGAGAGAGACCACATGATTAGAACTTACTTTGGTGGTTTCAGGTCCCTGTGAATTAGAGCTTTGGGCTGCATGCTGTGAAGATAGGCCACTCCTTGGGAACACTGTAAACACCAGCTCATTGCGTGGGCAGCAGTGTAATACGGCAATGGCTCGGCACCATGCAGCACTGCAAGAGAAAGGCACAAACTAAAAAGAACTTAATTGCATATAACAAAAGACACAAGGTGAATACCAGCACTGTCAGAACACATGACCGGGTATTCTCCTACACAGGCTCCCATCGCTCCTGCTTTTCCTTCTTTTCTAAATAAAAAGATAGAAACAGCTAATGATTTCAAATGGATAACTACCACATAAGTACCTAACATTTAATAGGACATTTATTAAATGTTATACATACATTCAAATACAATTAATATATATTACATTTTAAAATCTCAATAGATGCAGTCTTGCACCCAATAATATAAATTACAAGCATCTGATAGCATACTGTACTTTTAGAGAGCTACAAACAAACAGTATAGAAGGAAAACAAAATAATGTGCTTTGAAATGTTTACAATTATGCTTTCTGTAATAGCTAAAAACTAGAAGCAATTAAAAATAAAACACAGAAGTATTAGACAGCCATTAACAATGACAAACACATGAGCAGTAGAGACAGCTAAATAAAACACTACACGTTATGAAAGTGGTGTGATAAGAGTCTATATATATGGTTGGTGTTTCTTAGAGTGAAACAGCTCTGTTCTACACAGCTAACTAAATGGATTAGCTCTGTTCTATAAAGGGAACTAAATAATACAGTTTCCTTTCATTGTTACTAAAATGTTCCATAAAGTGAACATTTTCACAAATTTACTTTTTTTGGGGAAAAAAAAAGGCAGAATAAGGATGTGTAGTTAAAAAGTTCTAAAATGAGGAGACTGAAAGCTAAGACAGGGCAAAAAGAAAATGTTGTTAAGTATGAAGATACTTTACAATCTATTTAAAAAGCAAGTAATGCTATTAACATTATGAAGAGTACCATCAATTTAAAAGATTACTCTACTTAGACATCTAAATTCCACATACTAATGTTGCAGCCTCTTGTCTTTAGCAGATTTTTAATCTTTGGCAGATTTCTTAACTATCTCCTTTTGGAACTCTGAGGATAAATTGTGAAGAACATTAAGTAACTTACAGTTTGTATTAAAAGCTTTTCAATTATTTCACTCTAATAAAGACAGGTCTAATGACACTCACCATTATACAAGGAGCCCCCTTCAGCATATTCCATTACAAGACACACCTGAAGGAAACATATGTCAGAATAATTAACCACAGAGCTACAGCATCCTAGGGAACTTGAGAGACAACTTAGATCAAGCTCTGATTTTATAAATGCATTTAAAAATCATTCTTTAGGTCCCCCGTATCTGAATAGCACTAGAGGTAAAAAAAAAGGTATCTATGATCTAAGACCTTGTCTTCTAGGAGCCCACTGTCTAAGAGTGAAGATGTATATAAAAACATAATCATAAGATCTTTGAGGATTTTTTCCAGTGCAAACGAACAGAGGCTATCACAGGTTATTTTGAATCTCCGAAGAAGATGAGGCTACTGGATAAGACCACCCACGATAACTCTTCCCTTATACTGTGTGGCTAATGATTAGAAGCACACACAGTATGATTATTTTTTTTTTTTTAGAAATAATACACCAGATCAAAACAGCTTCATAAACTACACAGCTGAATGTATCTGCCATGTTTTTTCTCACAGAGTAAAGTGAAAAAATAGCCAACTTACTNCACACACAGTATGATTATTTTTTTTTTTTAGAAATAATACACCAGATCAAAACAGCTTCATAAACTACACAGCTGAATGTATCCGCCATGTTTTTTCTCACAGAGTAAAATGAAAAAATGGCCAACTTACTGGATTCAAGCAGGCTCCATATAGCTTTACGATGTTAGGATGGTTCACACGTGATAACTGTCGAAGCTGTAACAAAAAAAAGTTTCTTTTGAAAAGTGCTAATTTCTGAGGAAGTGATCTCACAGTATCATTCAAGTCTTAAGGTTGTACAAAACATTAGTTTAATCATTCAACAGCCACTGTTTCCTATGCAGCAGGCACCGTGATCATAAGCACCTGCCTACAATGGTACAGAATCCCTGCCCTGGAGTTCTCACAGTTTAGTCGTGGGAGAGATACATACACTAATAAAGCAACATGCAAAGTGCTATAACAGGAGTTATGAACAAGGCATGAGTGCAATAAGAAGCAATTAAGTTTGCCAAGAAATGTTAGAAGGCCATCCCTGAGATGGCACTGAGCGGAGTTATCCAAGCCAGAGGAAGCTGTATCATCAGCACCTTCATCTTCATAGCTATGGTTGAAGGAATACTCTACCTACTCTATGCTGGGCACTGGGAGGCACTTCACAGATACTGTATAATCCTCACAACTTTGCAAGGCAGGTATTAGCATTTTCATTTTAAAGATGAGGTACCCTGAAGATTAAGGCTCAGAGTAGGTTAAATGAGTTGCTAAATACCCTAGAGCCAGGAAGTAGTAGAACCAGAGTTTGAATTTTGGTCTGTCTGACTTAAAATCTGCACTCTTGCATTCTTTCCCCTCCACCTCCTATCTCCTGAGAATTCCCTCTTCTCAGTTTCCATTACAACTGCCTTTGCCTTGGCAATTCCAATCTGAACCAATGTACAGCCTCCTTCTAACTGGTCTCCGTACTTTGAGTTTTATCCAGTGAAATCCAATCCAATGATTTATAGTGAGATCCGTGAGTGGTTTGGCTGTACTCATTTCTCTTGCTCTTTATCTCAAATTAATACTAACATATCCCCCCTAACTGCTCCCTACTCTTTCTTCTCCCCCTTTTCTGCTTCTTCCCCTTTCTTCTTCCTTTCCTTCTTTTGCTAAGTCACTTCAGTCTGACTCTGTGCGACCCCACAGATGGCAGCCCACCAGGCTCCCCTGTCCCTGGGATTCTCCAGGCAAGAACACTGCAGTGGGTTGCCATTTCCTTCTCCAAAGCATGAAAGTGAAAAGTGAAAGTGAAGTCGCTCAGTCGTGTCCAACTCTTAGCGACCCCATGGACTGCAGCCCACCAGGCTCCTCCGTCCATGGGATTTTCCAGGCAAGAGTACTGGAGTGGGGTGCCATTGCCTTCTCCATCTCCTTCTCTACTATCTACATAATACTGCTGGCTCACATGAAGCCCAAAGGTAAACCTTTTTGCCACATGCTACTAGAAAGCTGTACTTTTCTACAGCCAACATCTCTAGATTTCTAATACTAAGAGACTTAATAGCACTATTTATTATATTTCACCTTATTAAGATTCTGAAGTATTGAGCTTTAGATAGCAGATTGTTCAAGCATTTACTTTTGCTCACCCATCAAATACTACCAAAAGAGGAAAGGTACTTTTTTTCAAGACAAACTCAGAAAGATGAAGAAAACATGATATGAGAAAACAGCACACATTTTTGGAAGTTGGAAAGCAAATGAATAGCAATAACTGACACTGCAGATCTAAAAGGAAATGAGAAAAAGAGAGAAGCAACCAGATTTAACTCTAAAACCTCCAAAAGGTTGGGGAGTGGTGACGGTACCAGGTAGCTATTCACATAAGGGATTAGTAATAAAAGGGCAGAGAGATCGCTTAAAATTAGGCCGAAGATTCCCTCCTTCCCTGTCTTCAAACAGCTAGTGAAAGCCTCTTTATTGTCCCAAAGATTAGAGGTTAAGCAATAAATGCTAGAGAGGATGTGGAGAAAAGGGAACCCTCTTACACTGTTGGTGGGAATGCAAACTAGTACAGCCACTATGGAGAACAGTGTGAAGACTCCTTAAAAAACTGGAAATAGAACTGCCATACGACCCAGCAATCCCACTGCTGGGCATACACACCAAGGAAACCAGAATTGAAAGAGACATGTGTACCCCAGTGTTCATCGCAGCACTGTTTCTAATAGCTAGGACATGGAAGCAACCTAGATGTTTATCAGCAGATGAATGGATAAGAAAGC
>SJYW01016447.1:109168-155434 GCA_006410735.1 Raphicerus campestris | reverse complement strand
AATCAGTTCTAATGAGGTGGATGAAACTGGAACCTATTATACAGAGTGAAGTAAGCCAGAAAGAAAAACACCAATACAGTGTACTAACGCATATATATGGAATTTAGAAAGATGGTAACGATAACCCTGTATGCAAGACAGAAAAAGAGACACAGACGTATAGAACAGTCTTTTGGACTCTGTGGGAGAGGGAGAGGGTGGGATAATTTGGGGGAATGGCACTGAAACAGGTATAATATCATATATGAAATGAATCACCAGTCCAGGTTCAATGTATGATACAGGATGCTTGGGGCTGGTGCGCTGGGATGACCAAGAAGGATGGTATGGGGAAGGAGGTGGGAGGGGGGTTCAGGATGGGGAACATGTGTACATCCGTGGAGGATTCATGTTCATGTATGGCAAAACCAATACAATATTGTACAGTTAAAAAAAAAAAGGTTAGAAGTTGATTCTTTAGAGAAGGTATAATAATATCTTCTCTAAATATAGATATATATTTAATGAAGAGATAAACACAGAGATAGAAATATAAAAATACCTTCTTTAGAGAAGGTATGAGTCTGGATTGAGGGACATCAAACAAAACTAAGGATGAGCTCGATGTAGTTGCCTCTGAGAAGCAGAAAACTTGATGGGAGGAGCTACACAGGATTTTTAATAAAAATACACGGAGAACCATTCAACAATTTAAATTATGTGTATCTATAACTTTGATGAAAAATTTTTTCTCCAAGCTATTATCATCTTTTTGACTGGATTCCTAGACTTTAATACATATGATTTTATCTAGTTTTAGGAAACTGCCAATACAACAGTATCTGATCAATATCCTCATTTAAACCATAAACAAAAACTGAATAAGGCAAGACAAAGCCAGACTATTGGACTACGGATCATTTTTCCTCATAATGACATCAAACCATTCATCAGTATCTCTCAATTCATTCAACTAATTTACAAAAATCTACTTCATCATATCACAACTAATTTCTCATTTCCTCATGTTATACATTTAAAAATATCAGGAAGTATATTTTGACGTTATAATTGAAATCACAGATAAAAATTCAGAAAGTTTATAAGGTAAAGACCACTTCTGTTGGCCAATGAAGTTAAAAAGTTATATAATCACTGATTTATTCAAACATTGTAATCTAATATACAAAATAGCATAAAAGAATGAACCTGATAATAAATAATCTCATGATTATCGAATTCTCCATCATCAAATCCGTAAGAGAACAGCTATAAATTTTCATGCTAAATGAGAAAAGCCAATTTGACATAATTTTTCCTTAAAATAATCTCATTTGAATTTCTTAAAACATTCAGTCAAAAATGAATGCATAAAATTTCCCTTCTTAACTTTAGATAATGGGAGAGATTACCATTTCTTTTCCATTTTAAAATTTAAATTCTATGCCTTGAAATAGATCTGAATTACATGGAAGAGACTGTATTTTAATTCAGGGATGAATTCATTTATGCAGCTAAATCTTCTAATTTTTAATCAGAACTAAGAGTATGAATGAAAATATGTTCCTATGGCATTCCCTTTAGTTCAACTAAACTGCTGATGTTTAAGAACACAGAGAAATGACAATTGAGAAACACTTTGTTTTTCACAAATATCAAATTCACAGAGTATCTTAGGTAAAGAACTACACAACAGAAATGACATTTCAACTTACCTCTACAATAAAGGCTTTCCTCTCAGATTCACTTTCTATTTGTTTAATGGCAACATCTTTTGCTCTCCACTTGGCTTTGCATACTACTCCAAAAGCTCCTCTTCCAACAACCTGAGTTAAAAGCAAACAAAAAAACCCCATGAGAATCAGAAACAAATAGATCCAGCCCACATATAATGCTGAAGCAAACCTGAAAGGTTAAAGATTTTAGAAATCATCACGATCTGGATTTGCCACAGAGCCAGTATGAATTTTCGTTAAAACAAGGAGACGATGAAAGGCACGGTCTCTATCTTTGAAAGTTTATGGTCTAGACACCTCTTCATTCTCAAAACCAAAACCAAAAAAAAAGGACTCTTAAAGACAGAAAACAAATTAAAACATTAAGACAGGCAAGATGAATGAGAAGATACAGAGAAGATGGTTTGGAAAAACAAAAATAGAAGAAGCGTAATGAATGTTTTAAGCTCTTATATTTATGAAATTAAAAATAGCTTTGAAGTAGTTCAGTGGGGTAGGAAGTAGAGGGGAAAGGATAAAAATATAGATGATAAAAGACTGGCCAATGTGAAGGACAGACAAAACACGGCACATTATACACTGGAATGTTATTCGTCAAGAAAAAGGAACAGACTACTGATACATGCTACAACACGGCTGAAACTTACTAGGCTCGAACGACAGACACACGAGACCACACACTGTGTGACTCCAGCCATATGAAATGTCTGTAAAAGGCAACCTTTAGGGGTAAAAAGTAGATCAGTCATTGTTTGGGGCTGAGAGTGGAAACTGGGAATAACTGTAAATGGGTAGGAGGAATCCTACCAAGGCGATGAAAATGTTTGCAAACAGATTTCTGGTGATGTTTGCACAACTTAGTAAATTGTACAATCACTGTACACTTTAAATGGCTAAATTTTGTGATATGTAAAATGTATCTCATTAAAGTTACTTTTTTAAGTTACAAAATAAAANGACCACACACTGTGTGACTCCAGCCATATGAAATGTCTGTAAAAGGCAACCTTTAGGGGTAAAAAGTAGATCAGTCATTGTCTGGGGCTGAGAGTGGAAACTGGGAGTAACTGTAAATGGGTAGGAGGAATCCTACCAAGGCGATGAAAATGTTGCAAACAGATTTCCGGTGATGTTTGCACAACTTAGTAAATTGTACAATCACTGTACACTTTAAATGGCTAAATTTTGTGATATGTAAAATATATCTCATTAAAGTTACTTTTTTAAGTTACAAAATAAAAACTGACCATATGTTGCATTATTGTTGAAGCTGACAGGTAGCTCTCGAGTTCATTCCTCTCATGCTACTCTACTTTTACTGATGTTTGAAATTTGCCATTATATTAAAACAACAACAAAAGAATAGCTTTTTATACTTGTTAGAACAAAATCAGTCCATTTTATCACTGAAAATGACCTTAGTTATGTGCCATTTACTTCAATCTTTCAAATTCCAAAGGATCTAAGTACTTGAATCTTTCAAATTCCAAAGGATCTAAGTACTTCCTTAGGTGAAAAATCTACAGTTCTCACCAATGATGTACTTTCTATGTAGTAAGCACTGAGCTAAGAAGGAAATGGCAACCCACTGCAGTATTCTTGCCTGGAGAATCCCATGGACAGAGAAGCCAGGCAGGTCATGAGGTCACAAACAGTAAGCTACAACTGAAGCGACTGCGCGTGCACACATGCAAATCTGTATCATGCACCAGAAAGGAGCAGTTACATNATGTGCCATTTACTTCAATCTTTCAAATTCCAAAGGATCTAAGTACTTGAATCTTTCAAATTCCAAAGGATCTAAGTACTTTCTTAGGTGAAAAATCTACAGTTCTCACCAATGATGTACTTTCTATGTAGTAAGCACTGAGCTAAGGAAATGGCAAACCACTGCAGTATTCTTGCCTGGAGAATCCCATCAGAAAGGAGCAGTTACATCTTCTCTTGGAGGAAGTCTTCACTTTAGGCAAACTTACATGAACAGGTACTCTTTCCAGAGTGAGAAACAGGTGCTAATAAACACCAGGATAGTTAGTTGTAAGCTGAAATGGATGGCCACTCTAGCCATAACTCGAATTCCACTTCAAACACTACACAAAGCAGTATGGACATTTCTTAATGTATAAAACTACCCAAACAGTTAACATTCAGTGAATGTCTACCATGTGCCAAGTACTAGTCTACGGCTTTAGTGCACTAGCATATTTAATCCTCCTCCATTTTAAAGGTAAGTAGACTGAGTCACACAGTTGCCAAGTTGCCCAAGATCACAGGGTCAGANGAATGTCTACCATGTGCCAAGTACTAGTCTACGGCTTTAGTGCACTAGCATATTTAATCCTCCTCCATTTTAAAGGTAAGTACACTGAGTCACACATTTGCCAAGTTGTCCAAGATCACAGGGTCAGAGAAGTCAGGATTTGAAACACAGAGAATATTATAAACAACTCACTTTCTATTCAGCCTTTGATGTCACTGTTGTTTAGGCTGTAAGTTGTGTCTGACTCGTCTGTGACCCTGTGGACTGGTGCCCACCAGGCTCCTCTGTTAATGGGATTTTCCAGGAAAGCCTGGAGTGGGTTGCCATGCCCTCCTCCAGGGGATCTTCTCGTCTCAGGGATCAAATCCTGCTTGGCAGGTGGATTCTTTACCACCAAGCCACCTGGGAAGCCTGTATGCCATCAGCCGAAAGGAAACCGAGTTGTCTTGATTCTGTCGACTTTTCTTTTTCCATTCCTGGCCCTTGGTGCTCAGGGGCCTCCTGCTGATTACGCTCTGGCCCTCCTCCGTACCTCTCACAAGATAAAGGAGTCAATGTCACTTATTTGAACTTTGCATCCAGTTACTTTAACATGAACAGCAACTGGTTAGACCTGGTACCACTGGAATAATGGAAAGAGCACACCTAGGATCTGAAACCCAACAGACTTGCGTTTAAATATAGATTCTGTCTGCCTGCTAGCTACCAATACTGGGCAAAGTAACGTCTTTGAGATTCTGTTTTCTCAACAGTAAAAGGGAGATGTTTACACTTTCTTCAGCATATTATCTATAGGGTTCATAAGTCAAAATCAGACATTTTCTTATATACCACTGAAGAATAATAAGTGCTTGGAGTTGGGTATGAATAAGTTTGAGGAGTTATACTCCTTATTTCTTTCAAATTAACCACAATGAACAGCACAGCTAAAATTTCAATATTATGACAGTATCAGGTGAAGCAAGAAAGGATGGAGAGACCAGTCTATCTGTTAACAGTACTATGAATAATGATTGGGAAGTAATTTAATATATTCTCCAACTATGTATTTATAAATGATGGCTCAGGTCTGACTCACAAAGAGTTCGACACGACTGAGCAATTGAACTGATACTGATACTGGTGGCTCAGACAGTAAAGAATCTGCCTCCAATGCAGGAGATGTGGGTTCAATCCCCGGGTCAGGAAAACTCCTGAAGGAATGGCTTCAGAAGAGAACAGCTAAGCAATCAAGTATTCTTGCCTGGAGAATTCCAGGGACAGAGGAGCCTGGCAGGCAACAGTCCATGGGGTCACAAAAGAGACAGACAGGACTTAGTGGATAGTAATTTCACTTTTCTTTCCCTTTTCATGTATTTACAGATACCTCAAAGCAACTGGTACTCAGCAGGTCTCTTGTTTCATTTTGCTACTCTGAATGCCCACACAGGGTTTTCAAACACTACATTTGTGTATCATGCATCTGCTGCAAAAACTGTGTAAGGTGTGCATGACTCACTGTGATGCTCAAGTGCCACCTAGTGCTGAGATGATGGCCAACCTGAGCCTGCAGCTGAAAACCATGAGAACAAAATGTGGGCAACTAAGGACATGATAAACTTTCTTCGTCTCATTTACAAAAGCAATATTTTGGAAACACTCTGAAATATAAGACAGGCATTTTGTGTAAGATAAGAGTCCATGAACTTATTGAGAAGCCGCTGTGTGCATCAGGGCCACGTGATATTTCACGTGTATGGTGAAACAACAGGTCTAAAATGATTAAATAAAGTCCAAGATGTCTGAGGTTGTACAGGTAAACTGAAATATATAACAGAAAAAATAACTGTAATAATTCAAAGGTCAGAGGCACAGCTGCTACTGCTGCTAAGACGCTTCAGTCGTGTCCGACTCTGTGAGACCCCATAGACGGCAGCCCACCAGGCTCCGCCGTCTCTGGGATTCTCCAGGCAAGAACACTGGAGTGGGTTGCCATTTCCTTCTCCAAAGCATGAAAGGAAAGGGAAGTCACTCAGTAAGTGTCCGACTCTTAGCGACCCCATGGACTACAGCCTACCAGGCTCCTCCATTCATAGGATTCTCCAGGCACTGGAGTGGGTAGTCATTGCCTTCTCTGTCAGAGGCACAGAATCAGTGCTTAATGAATTACATTTCTGTGTATGTAATGGTTCTGATTACTAAATTCCAGTGTGTGGAAGGGGATTTCCCCACACTTTCAAGCAATCCTCAGACACCAGCTGGACAGCCTACCACTGAGTTCAATTCTGACATCATCCACCTAGAGAGCATCAGATCCCACAGGTTAAGGGCTCGGTTCTGCAAGACTGTGTTGTACCCTCCCTCTCTCCCACCAAAGGCTTCTATGCCCTCTCTGTGCCCATGTGTTCACCAACCTGGAAGCTCTCTGAAACCCGTCCTTCTGGGTTTACCTGGAGCTTCATTAAATGGACGTGAATGATTAAGCTGCTGGCCACTGCTGATTGATTAAACCTCCAGCCCTTCTCCTTCCCCAGAGGTCAGAGGGGTGGGGTTGAAAGTTCCAAACCTCTAATCACATTGTCGGTTCTCCTGGCAAGCATCCCTGTTCTTAGGTGTGGTCCAAAATTAACCTCAGGACATCTTTATCTCTCAGCACTTACAAAATTCAGAGGGTTTTGGGAGCTGTGAGCCAGAAACTGCAGACAAAGACCAAATATATTTAAGAAATATTTTGGTCATCTGAATGACCAAGTACATGTGTGCTGAGTCTCTCAGTTATATCCAGCTCTGTGTGACCCCATGGGCTGTGCCCTGCCAGGCTCCTCTATCCATGGGGATTCTCATTTTTCCAAATGGCATAAATATTAGGGGTAAAAGAAAAAATATATAAAGAATTGATCCCTGCCTTCAANCTGCCAGGCTCCTCTATCCATGGGGATTCTCATTTTTCCAAATGGCATAAATATTAGGGGTAAAAGAAAAAATATATAAAGAATTGATCCCTACCTTCAAGGGCTGAAAGTGAGGTAGAGAAGAAATTCAAGACAAAACAATAACACACACACACACAAACACTTCCCAGTTGAAAAGGACCAGAGATGAGAGTCTACTATGATGGCTTTCAGGATAGACTTAGGGATTCAAGTGTAGAGAAGACTTATTTCCATGCCCCCTCCCCCTCAACTTCTCACTGAGATCTCCAGGAGAAAACAGCCTCAGAGGACAGGCTTTGCCAACATGGGAAGCTGCAAATGAGTTAAGTGTGGTAAAGGAGACAGTCAGAGGAGGCCCCACATTCTTTCAGCCTTGACAGAACAGAAAAACTCCTGCCAAGAGAAAAACAGGATAGCTGAACACTGAAGTGTCTTCTGACTGCAGGAAGGAGGCTGTTGGATGGCAGACAGCTCAAAATACAGGGAGCTAAATGCAGAGCTCAGCTGCATCTCAGAGGATCAATGAAAGCCAAAGGGGAGGGTCCAGTTAGCAGGTAGGGAGAAATGAGTAAGGTCTCCTGCTTTCAAAAAGTGAAGTGAGGCTAAAGCCAACAGAACAATGCACTGCATTTATTTCTTAAACCAATATTTCTTGAATGTCTACTATATTCAGCTACCATTTGGGATACAAGAGATATAGCCATAAATAAGACAAAGGCCTAGATCCACATGAAATGTACTTTCAATTTAAGTGGGGGATAGGGAGAGGAAAGAAAAGACAGTCAACAGACAAAAAGATGGGGCTTCCCATGTGGCTCAAGTGGCAAAGAATCTGCCTGAAAATGAAGGAGCCGTAGGAGATGCAGGTTTGATCCCTGGGTCAGGAAGATCCCCTGGAGGAAATGGCAACCCACTCTGGTATTCTTGGGTGCAGAATCTCATGGACGAGGAGCCTGGTGGGCTACAGCCTACTCTTTGGATTGCAAAGAGTCAGACATGACTGAGCTCACAAGCATGTGAGACAAAAAGATGAATAAGATAAATAACAGCTTATAAAAAACTGCCATGGAGAAAAAGAAAAAGTTGAATAATGGGACAAACTTATGTGGAAATTTATGGCTGGATAGTATAAAAGGCATCTGAGGAGGTTGCTGCTGTTAAGTCGCTTCAGTCGTGTCCAGCTCTGTGCAACCCTAGAGATGGCAGCCCACCAGGCTCCGCCGTCCCTGGGATTNATGTGAGACAAAAAGATGAATAAGATAAATAACAGCTTACAAAAAACTGCCATGGAGAAAAAGAAAAAGTTGAATAATGGGACAAACTTATGTAGAAATTTATGGCTGGATAGTATAAAAGGCATCTGAGGAGGTTGCTGCTGTAAGTCGCTTCAGTCGTGTCCAACTCTGTGCGACCCTAGAGACGGCAGCCCACCAGGCTTCGCCGTCCCTGGGATCCTCCAGGTAAGAACACTGGAGTGGGTTGCCATTTCCTTTTCCAATGCATGAAGTGAAAAGTGAAAGTGAAGTCCCTGAGTCATGTCCAACTCTCAGCGACCCCATGGACTAATTTCATATTTGAATGACACAAGGAATGAACCAAAGAAACTACTAATGTAAGGACCCTAAAGGGGGAAAAAAACC
This sequence comes from Raphicerus campestris, assembly GCA_006410735.1. Taxonomy (NCBI): domain Eukaryota; kingdom Metazoa; phylum Chordata; class Mammalia; order Artiodactyla; family Bovidae; genus Raphicerus; species Raphicerus campestris. Next base: position 146,907 of record SJYW01016447.1, on the reverse strand, counting down.
CCTACAATCCCTATTCAACAACATTTGAACCCCATNCTCCAGGTAAGAACACTGGAGTGGGTTGCCATTTCCTTTTCCAATGCATGAAGTGAAAAGTGAAAGTGAAGTCCCTGAGTCGTGTCCAACTCTCAGCGACCCCACGGACTAATTTCATATTTGAATGACACAAGGAATGAACCAAAGAAACTACTAATGTAAGGACCCTAAAGGGGGAAAAAACCCCTACAATCCCTATTCAACAACATCTGAACCCCACCTATAGTTTAGGCATTATCCTACATATTCCAGACACAGAAGTAAACAAGTTAAACCAAACTCCTTGTTCTAACTACTTATATTCTCTGTGTGCAGGGAGACAAAGAGGAAGCAAAATGTGTATATATAGGTTAATATACACACACACACACACACACACACACACACACACACACACACATATAAGACGTAATGTTTTAAGAAAATGACAAATGCACTAAGAAGAAAAGAAACGTAATTGCGTGTGTGTATGCACACATTCATGCACTCCTCCCACTCGAATTTTAAATTAGGCCTTACTGAGAAAGGTGACATTTTAATGATGACCTAGAGAAATACTTGGAGGGTTTGGTGTAAGCAGGACATAGTGGGGAAAAGGGAAGAGTGATGCAGGATAAAGCCAGAANAAACCAAACTCCTTGTTCTAACTACTTATATTCTCTGTGTGCAGGGAGACAAAGAGGAAGCAAAATGTGTATATATAGGTTTATACACACACACACACACACATATATATATAAGACGTAGTGTTTTAAGAAAATGATAAATGCACTAAGAAGAAAAGACACGTAATTGCGTGTGTATATGCACACATTCATGCACTCCTCCCACTCTAATTTTAAATTAGGCCTTACTGAGAAAGTTGACATTTTAATGATGACCTACAGAAATACTTGGAGGGTTTGGTGTAAGCAGGACATAGTGGGGAAAAGGGAAGAGTGATGCAGGATAAAGCCAGAAAGACAGACAAAGTCTGGATCCTGGAGGGTTCTTGGCACAATGAAAAGGAGTCTGAATTTCAGTCTAAGTGTGATGGGAAGCCATTAGAGGAATTTAAGGAGGAATGTGATATGATATTACATTAAAAAAAATCATTCTGGCTCTGTGTGAAGAATGAATTGTAAGGAAGCTAGCTTATATATAGAGATCAGGCAGAAGGCTGTAAAAGCAGCCCAAGCAAGAGAGAAGTGCTGTAAGAACAAGGCTGATGGTAGTACAGAAAAATGAGCAGAACTGGGATATGCTTTAGCTTGTTTTTGTGCTCATGTGCTCAATCATGTCCGACTCTGTGACTCCACGGACAGTAGTCCACCAGGATCCTCTGTCCAAGGGATTTCCCAGGCAAGAATACTGGAGTGGGTTACCATTTACTACTCCAGGGGGGTCTTCCCTACCCTGGGATCTAACCTGAGTCTCCTGCCACTCCTGAATTGCTGGCAGATTCTTTACCTGCTGAGTCATCAGGGAAGCTGGGGAATATGTTTCAGTTGTTCAGTAGCTAAGTTGTGTCTGACTCTTTGCAACCCCATGGACTGCAGCACGCCAGGCTTTCCTGTCCTTCACTATCTCCTGGAACTTGTTCAAACTTATGTCCACTGAGTCGGTGATGCCATCCAACCATCTCAGACACCATATGTTTTAGAGGTAAAGTCAAAAGAGCTTGCTGATGATCTGCATAGAGGCAGGACAGGTGGACAGGAAAAGACATGAGTCAATTATAATGTCTAGATTCAGAAACAGTTTAATAAAGGATAAGAAAGGATGAGGCAAGCAGATTTTCTTTCTTTTTTTTTTAACAGCACAGAGTTCTGATTTACTCATATAACGCCTAAGATGCCTATTTAGATATCTGAGTAGAGACATCAAGAAAGAGAAACATGAGTGAAGAAGTCAGGCAGAATATTAAAAACTTGGGAGAGTCACTAGCATTTAGTTGGTGCTTGAAATCAATCCCTTGGGTGTGGTGACCAAAAAAGAACACATGAGCACTGGGGTCCCAGATCTGAGCTTTGAAACACTTCAACAGTTAGAACACAGGGGAAGAAGAAGCCAGCAAAAAGAAAGCAAGAACATTAAGTTAATGGCTTCTAAGTGTAATCTCTGGGTCAGAAGTACTTGCATCACCTGGAAATTTGTGAAAATGTAATTCTCAGGTTCCCACCTAGAATTACTGAGTCTGAGGGTCAGGTTCAGCAATCTGTGTTTTTAACAAGCCCTTCAGGTGATTCTGATATTTGAGAATGACTGTATCAGGTTATACTAAAACCATAACTAACAGTGAGACAAGATACCTCATTGGAAACCATCACACAGACTAGAGAGCCTTCGCTTACTGCTGATACAGTCTATGGAAGTTTTCCAGACCACTGACATGATATCCTCAGCAGGAAGAAAGGAAAAGGAGAATTCTTGAGAGCAACGCATTGTTGTTCTTGACACACGGTGGATCAGAAGGAAAGAGTGGCACAGATGGCAAACTGAGACACAATGGCAACTGAGGTAAATAATAAAAGAAACTAATATTTAAACTACAAAACAATGAAAGGAAGTCACTTTTTACTTACTACCAAATATCTAATTCAAGTTCACAATCAAATATGCTTTTTCGAATGTACTCATATCTGAGTAAGCTTCTCTGACATATTATTATTAACAATTATTGTAAATGGACAGCTCTCCCCAAAGATCAGTTTTCACCAAGAGTATAAAAAATGGCGCATGTCCAAATTACAAGTATCTCCCCCAATGCACACATCCATCCAAAATGGAGAACCCAGAAATAAATATTTCAGGTATTTTTCACAATCCCTCATCTATAAAAATAGAAAAACAAAGGAATGCAGCGAGAACTTTGGTTTTAAAAGGGAAGTCAAATCGAAATATTTCCTTCTGAACATATGACTGTTTTCTAAATTGTTTTCAGATTAATTCTCTTATTATATGTACCTCTCCCCCCGTGGTTTAGCCCTCATGGTTTGGGATCCACAATTTTAGTCTCATGTAATAAAGCAGATTTAAATTTAATTTCTGAATATAAAAAAGTGCAGCAGAAGAATATGAAATGACAGAAAAAAATATTTCCATGCAATTAATATTAAAAGGCAAAAATACCAAAATCAAAATTTGGTGTATGTGTTCAAAGAAAGCAACTCCTTTGAAAACTAATTTCTTTAAGATGGACAAACACTCCATTCCTTTGTCAAGTCAGGTTTTTAAAAACAAAAAAAAAAACACTTAAATCAAAACTAAATGGAAAAGGGTGTGCATCCTTGCACTTTTAATTTACTATGAAATAATTCTTAATTGTGTCCAATTCATGTTATTTTTAGTTCAATGACTGTAGCTGTCAGCTTGCTTTGGCCCTGACCTGTGATCTATGTGAATGGACCCTGGCCGTGCTGCCATTGCTCTGGCTAGAAATTTGGGACAAGACAGAACAAGCATAGATCTGAACATTAGTTAGAACTTGGAGCCTCCAACTATTTCAGAACTTCAATATCTATTAATTAACTGTGGCAGAGTAGAACTGCCACCTGCTGACAAGACAGACTTTATAACACAGAAGTAAAGTTGATTATTCAGACTTTTAAAAACCAGCCATAAGACATCTGACCCTTTAAACAGGCCTTTCTTTCAAATAATATGCTCATGTCATCTTTTAAGTTACACAGGCACACTATAAATGTTATCACTGTGGCTACCTCTTCCCTATGATAACAATTACAGGTTTCTCCATGTAATCAAGTATCACATGGAAGCACTTATTAATAATTCTGAATATTCTTAATACTAATAACAAATCTAGAGACAGTTTATTCAGGCCACTATAAGTTAGGTTCTATCATTAGCTGCCCACACATTTAACATAAAAAAAATCACAAAACGTACAACACTGTCAAAGTTATTTCTGTATTTCAATTTAAAACAAAATCTCTGCATGTCTCTAAGAACATATAAAGTATCCAATTATTATATATGCATTGCACATATGCTATTCTTAATGTCAACACTGTGGATCTCCCCTTTAAAAAGTGACCATGCCAAATAGGGTCTTTTTAGCATTTTAGTAAAGGCCCACTAATACATGGCTTGTATTGTTATAGCACCTGACCCTCTGCAGAATCTTTTACCTCTGGTTAGACCAAACTATTTGCTAGGTATAATTAATTGCAATGAAATAAACAGTTGCAAAGAGAATTAGATTTTATTTTTAGTGTAAATACTGCATTAGCCAAATCACTAACTTATCTTAACCTCTGGTTTAATCACATAAAAGAACCAGCTCACATAAAGAGAACCAGATGGACACTAGAATTCTCATGATTATGCTGCAGTAACTTCATTTACTCATTCAGCAACTATTTATAGAAAACCTTTAGATGCTAGGCATTGGAGTTAAAAGTGTGAATAAGGTTAAACTTTGCAGAGGGATACCTACTTTCAGTGACAGCTAAGTGTCATGAAGGATATTAGAACTGACAAAGCTCTAGCTTGCTCAGGGAAAGCTTTTCCAAGGCAGTTAACATTGCAGAAGGAAATGGCAACCTACTCTAGTATTCTTGCCTGGACAGAGGAGCCTGGCAGGCTACAGTCCCTGGGTCGCAAGAGGTGGACACGACTTAATGAATACACCACCACCAGCACCACCATTTGAATGGGACTTGAATGGTGAGAACAGGTCAATGAAATTCTAGGGAAAACAGCATTAGAGGCAGAGGAACAACTACAAAGAATTCATTTTAGTATCTTTCCCAATCTATGATGCTTTATTCAAAATCTAGTTTCAAAATCTTCCCCGCTAAATGGAGCCTTCTGTGATAAACTCTACTTTCAAATTATTGCTTAAGTGTGTAATTTACCTTACATTCATAGTTTTAATTTATGGTTCTGAAAATCTAGTCTCAGGATAAGTCAAAGTTTTTAAGGAGAGAACCTTAGGATTCTTCACTCATCTTTCATAATTTTAGCACAGAAAAGAATGTACATAGGTGCTGGAGACCAGCTATTATAAATGAAATTGGTATTTTGTTTCCCATTCTTAAAATAAGGTTTGGCTACAAAGTAACTTCAGAAAGAACTGAAGGTACCTTATAAATCCAACAGGAAAGAGCAAATGACTCAGGAGTGTGAAATCTCAAACTCAATTCCCTGCTCTACCGTGTACTTAGATATAAGGCTTCTGGCAAATCAAACTCTATGACTAGTTGTCAATATCTGTAAACCGGGAGTATCGTTTGCCCTATTTAATTAGGATTAGTGACTTCACTTTCACTTTTCACTTTGATGCACTGGAGAAGGAAATGGCAACCCACTCCAGTGTTCTTGCCTGGAGAATCCCAGGGTTGGAGAAGCCTGGTGGGCTGCCGTCTATGGGGTTGCATAGAGTCAGACACGACTTCAGTTGTGACTCAGCAGCAGCAGCAGTCATAAACTACATTTCATCATGATCACTGTCCTTAACGCTGACTGTGGAAACAGAGCATAAATGCTAGAAAAAGTGTGAAACAGTAAGTGTCATTTCATTTTAGAACTGGAAGAAAGCTTAAATTATCTTGTTCAATCTCTNGGGCTGCCGTCTATGGGGTTGCATAGAGTCAGACACGACTTCAGTTGTGACTCAGCAGAAGCAGCAGTCATAAACTACATTTCATCATGATCACTGTCCTTAACGCTGACTGTGGAAACAGAGTATAAATGCTAGAAAAAGTGTGAAACAGTGAGTGTGATTTCATTTTAGAACTGGAAGAAAGCTTAAATTATCTTGTTCAATCTCTCTTTTTATGCGAGAAATCAAGAAGCTCAGAAAAATGATGTGATTTGCTCAAAGTTATTGAAATACATGATGGCAGAATCAGTATGGCATCTACATTTTCTAAATACCCAGCCCAGCATACTTTTAACTACACCACACTGCCTCTATCACTTCTTGCAACCTAGTCCCCAATGTACTGGTACATAACTCACAATTCAGTCAGATCCAGAATGATAAAAGCTAAATGACTTAAAAAAATTTTTAAAATACCTATATAGGTTTTTAATGCTGAGACCTGACATAATTTGATATCAAAACTGAATTTAGAAAGTTTCACAATGATTATTACTGAGTCACGGTATAAGAAATGTAAGGATTAAAATCAGCTGATGCCTTAAAAATATGCATCTGTGGAATGAGTGCATATTTGGCCTATGGTCAGAGTATTTTTCTTTATACACAGTTTCTAACTAAATCAGTATAATGCTGATTCAATTACACTGTTATTTGAGAAACAGAATATGACTTTCTTCACTTGTAGGCAATATATTAGTACCATATAAAATAATGAAAGCAATATAAAATACTTTTTGTTTCTAGTCATCTTTCTCTGTTTCTCTTATTCATGATTTTAAGCTGAGAGCAGAATCTAAGTTGAGAAATAATGAGTGCCTAGGGTGCTTCCTAGATTATATAGTAATACTGCTTTAATGTGAAAATAAAGAATATGATGAAAATTATGTAATGGTTTTAACATTAGAAAGGTCTAAGTTCAAATCTTTAACATGAAAATAAACTGAGTAATAAAAACTGAAAAGAAAATTAAAAGACTGCCTAACGTAAGAAAATTTCATCTAGAAACAAAAATTTACTCCTTAGGAATGTCCTAAATCTACTAAAGAATAGTTGAAACAGCATCTAAACTAAAAGAAGGGTCTTTGGAAACAGAACCCAAACAGGAAGTTAAACAGCTTTGGGGGAAGAGTAGTTAAAGGATAGATGAGACCTTACTAATAACCAAGAATGTAAAATGCTTCAGAAAGCAGTGCGGGAAAACTAAGGTTGTAAAAATCAGATGATGTAAGTCTCTGAAAACATTTGGTAGACCACGAAGTACAAGTTATTATTATATAACAATTTGTAGTCTACAAGCATAGCAGTTCACCACAGAGTAGACGTAAATGCTTATTTAAAAACTGCAATTCTTTTATACTGACTCACCGACTTTTTATTCTTAAAAAAGAAAGAATGTTAGCCATGAAAGCGAGATCAACTATCCAATTCTGAAAAAAGAATTTATCATAGTCTCAATAGAAAAACACACACACAAAGACACACACAAAACTCCCCCTCTTCCAAAATATGGGTCCTTCTTTTAGCCATATGACCTTAAAGCAGGTCACAGTTCCTTTCTGGAACTCAGTTTCCTAGGAATGTGTGTCAGGCACTGAGTTGGGTGTTTTGCATGTACTGCTTAACACACTCTCATACAAATAAAATGAAGTAGAAATTATAATCATTTTATAGTTAACGAAACTAAAGCTCAAAAAGGTTAGTCAGGAAACTTGCGTCAGATCACACAGCTAATAAATGGCATAGCTGATACACTGAACCTTCATTTAACTCCAAAGTTTTGCTCTCCTCACTTACACTATCTTGTAAAATGAGGCTGTTTTCAGCGATCTTTAAGATTATTTTATAAAATAATCCATTATTCTTCCAAAACATGCATAGAAAAAAAAATCATTTGTTGAAGGATATCTACTTTTAGCTTACCACTGTCTAAAAGTAACTTAAAATTTTTTAAGTAGAGATAATTCTTTGAGAACATGCAGGATCCTCGTGGGTGTATGTAATGCAGGGTGCTTAGTAAATTTCTTAAATGATAAACAAATGGTAAATTATAAATACTATTTCCAACCAAAGTTTAAATACTTTCTAAAGTGTCTTTAAAATATACATAGCTTTCAGTTTTCTAAATTTTATGGTCTATACAACCAACCTCTGTGCATTGAAAAGAAGCAACGTGCTAAAGGCACATTGTTACCTTGCTCCAAAATAATTTTAAATACTGCAGAATAAAGGATGTATTCGGGTTTTATAACAGCGATTTCTGGTCTGATCTCACATTCTAGTTGTCACTGAAATCACTCGTTTCTGAAACATTTTTTCATCCTAAACCAGTCTACATTACTAATGGTGAAATTAGCCTAAATTAGTCTAATTGAAGGCTATTAAATAACATTTAATATGACTACTGCGCTATGGAGTCGACGAAACAGCTATTCGGTACCTGGAAAAACTATTAGACTTGTGGATGTATTAATTTACGAAGCATCCATTTAGCACCCACTGCGTGCCAGATGCTGAGCCAGAAGTCGAACATAATACAATCCTTGACCCTTAAGAACACCATGTTTTGGAGAACTAAAACTCTTCAACGGCCATGGTCTTTGATATATTTTACTACTTTCAGAGTCTAGAACTGGTGGACCAGACGATCGCACCAGTTTATCCTTTTCCGTTTGAGATGACCCAAAGTCCAAGCACCGGAGTATTAAATCCAAACTCAAGAGTGCTAAAGTGAGAAAAAGAGAGAGCTACCGCGGAGCAGCTGAACGCGGAGAGCCCCTTTACACTCGGTCTCTGTGGGATGTGGGGACTCCCGGGTGGGTCCCTTCTATTTGAAGGGTTNCACCAGTTTATCCTTTTCCGTTTGAGATGACCCAAAGTCCAAGCACCGGAGTATTAAATCCAAACTCAAAGAGTGCTAAAGTGAGAAAAAAAGAGAGCTACCGCGGAGCAGCTGAACGCGGAGAGCCCCTTTACACCCGGTCTCTGTGGGATGTGGGGACTCCCGGGTGGGTCCCTTCTATTTGAAGGGTTGGGGAGGCGCCTTTAGAGTCAGGACCAGGCAGAGACCGGGACAGGCCAGGGCCCGAGCCCCCGTGCCGGGCCTCGCTCACCTCTTCCACCTCGATCTCCTTGTAGTCTATCTCTTCAAAGTTGAGGACTTGGGAGGGGGCTTCGATCATCTCACCGGCGGAAGACGAGGAGGAAGAAGAAGCGGCGGAGGCTGTAGACATGATCCCTTGCGGAGCCCGGGGGGCCCGGGAAGGCTGCCGCCCGGACAGTCCGGGGGAGACCCGCGCCCACCCGCCTCCGGACCGACCTTCAACCTGGAGCCACGGCGATCCGTGGCGGGGACAGGGACAGCGGCCACAGCCGAGTCCCGGCTCCGGCTCAGCTGCGTTTTCCGCCGCCCGGCCCCGCCCACCAAACTTCCGGTTCCGGCCAGAAATCGGAAACAAGAGGAGGGCCTTGAGATCAAGGGAGGGGAGGGAAAAATTCGGTGACTGAGACAGAGAAAGGAAGGACAGGTTGGGGGGTGGGGTGGGGGAGGGGTGAAGTTGGGGAGGGTGAGAGGCTAGTTTGGACCTGAGGGACAAATTTCGCGAGACCTTTATTAAGGGCCTTCAGCGAAGTGATGATACCGCGAGAGCTGACTTGTGACGTAATTAAAACGCGCGAACGGAAGTGGCGCAGAGCACGATGGAATCTCAGTATGGTTGGTCGTTTAGGAACCAGCGGGAAAGATAAAAGCTACAGTTTCAGCCTTGCTTGGTGAAGTATGTTTTGACCCCGCTCCCTTTTCTGTCAGAGACCTGCAGATGGACGGGGTAGTATTGGATTGAGTTTTTGTGATGAAGCTTACTATGCAGTTTCACTCTTAAGCTAAACTGCACTATTTCTTAAAAAGCCGAGGAAAATGTATTTTGTGTTTGGAGGGAAGCGGTTGCTACTGTTACTTTGAGCCAGTCCCTGATGCTATCAGAGATTCTAAAGAAAATAACACACAGCGAGCCAGCGTATGTAACCTGAATAATACTATATAGGCTCACGAACAGAAGTTAATTTTAGGTGAGGTAGATACTTATGATTTGGCATAATTTGTCGTTCATTTGAACATATAGGGTGTATTGGTACATGTCGGAGTGCAGTGCTTTGTGCTGGATGCTTTACATTTATGTATCCATACTTTATCATTAACAGTAGCCTTGCAAATTAAATATTTTTCTTGCCATTTTCAGGAGAGGAGTAAACAGGCTCGGGAGTAAATCAGTTATGATTGTCACAAGCACCTAGCTCAGTATATTTCCAAGGTGAAAAGTATTTCTTGTGTTGTACTATCAACACAATTTTTAAATTTAACTATCTGTTAAACATCAGTCAGTTTGACCTTAAGCCTAATTGGGAAAATTGGAGTTAGAGATGAAGGTTTAAGAATGAAACGTTGTGAAGGTCAAGTTCTATCTCAAGAGGAGACCAAAAAGGGAACAGTCAGAAAGGAGAAAGTGAGAGGAATGGTGATGGGAGTATCAGTGGAGGAGAGTTTTTCAAGTAAGGAATAGCTAACCAACACTGGGATTGCGAATAGGTCATTGAATTTGGCAATTAAGAAGTTATGACCTCCTGGAAGACAGTGTGTCGTTTTTTTATTTGTAGTGTTAATAGCAATGATAATTTGGTGAATGGGTAAGAGAATGGAAGAAAGAATAATTTCTTTCACAGAGCAATCTCTGTGTGATCTTACCCAGGGTATTGACCACTTTTATGATGATAACTCACAATCTCTCCCAGTTTTCAAATTTTTCCTGAATTGTGGACCTATTGGACATCTCTGTTTAGACGTAACTTAGCACATGAACTTTAAGATTCCAAAAACAAATTCAGAAGTTATCATCCACTACATATATATTCTTTGTGTGCATTTTCTGTCTCCATGAAGGATCCCATTATCTACTCAGTTGTCCAAGCGAGAAATCAGAGCTTTATTTCTATGTATATTACAGTAAAATGATGCTTAATTAGCGCACTAATAACCAAATAGAATGGAGAAGGAAATGGCAACCCACTCCAGTATTCTTGCCTGGGAAATCCCATGGGCAGAGGAGTCTGGAAGGCTACAACCTATGGGATTTCCCAGGCAAGAATACTGGAGTGGGTTGCCATTTCCTTCTCCATTCCTTCTCCAGTCGGACACGACTGAGCAACTAAACAAAAAACAACCACCAAATGGAAGCATATTAAATTAATGGGATAACCATTTTTACCTGTCATTTCTTTACTCAAATTCCCAAACTAGAATGGTCAACTTTTAACCTTGTCCTTTCACTCACAGGTCATATTTACTTCTTCTTTAACACTTTGATCTTAAAACAGTGGATGCTACCAAGTGGGAATTCAAGAGATAATTCTTTTATGTTTTGGCTGAATGAATACTTTTGCTAGTCCTAACCTTCATGGAGTGCATGATCTGTTTTCTGTACCTTCAGTTTAGAACTAAAGTAAGGCAGACAGGGATTAGTCACCATAGTCATGATGGTATTGTGCTTTTTTTTTTTTTTCCCAAAAAGATTTTGTTATAAAAAATATTGAAATACAGACAAGTTGAAAGAATTTCACAGTAAACCACTGTATACTTACTGGTAGGGTGCTATCATTAACATTTTACTATAATTGTTTTTATCACATATCTGTCTATGCATCCTCTCATGCGTACATCTTTCTTATTTCGTTGAATGCATTTCAAAGTGACTCTCCTTCATGATCTTGAACATCTACCTTAATACTTCTGCTTCTATATTTTATGCAAAGATTTGGACTTCTGATGTTGATAGTAATCTAAAATCAATCCTTTTGCTATTTGCTTGAGTTTTNAGGGTGCTATCATTAACATTTTACTATAATTGTTTTTATCACATATCTGTCTATGCATTCTCTCATGCGTACATCTTTCTTATTTCGTTGAATGCATTTCAAAGTGAATCTCCTTCATGATCTTGAACATCTACCTTAATACTTCTGCTTCTATATTTTATGCACAGATTTGGACTTCTGATGTTGATAGTAATCTAAAATCAGTCCTTTTGCGATTTGCTTGAGTTTTTCTTTTTTTTTTTTTAAAGTCCCAGCTCTCAGCAGTGCTTATGACTCTGGATCTTATCATCCTTAAGGTCCACTGTACCTCTCTCATTCTGTGATTTGATTTTATGAGCTGGTTCTGTTCAGTTCAGTCACTCGGTCATGTCTGACTCTTTGTGACCCCATGAATCGCAGCATGGGAGGCCTCCCTGTCCATCACCGCCTCCCTGTCCGACCTCCCCGAGTTTACCCAAACTCATGTCCATTGAGTCAGTGATGCCATGCAGCCATCTCATCGTCTGTCATCCGCTTCTCCTCCAGCATCAGGGTCTTTTCCAATGAGTCAACTCTTGGCATGAGGTGGCCAGAGTATTGGAGTTTCAGCTTCAACATCAGTACTTCCAAAGAACACCCAGGACTGATTTCCTTCAACATCAGTACTTCCAAATAACACCCAGACCTGAACACTCAGAATGGACTTTTTGGAACTCCTTGCAGTCCAAAGGACTCTCAAGAGTCTTCTCCAACACCACAGTTCAAAAGCATCAATTCTTCAGCGCTNATGTCAGTTCTTCCAGTAAATATTTGTATTTTAATAAGGGCCTTCTGGAATCAGTCCTTCAAGGCACAGGAAACATGGTAAACCTGGGAACTTATCAGTTCTAGATTTAATGGGCACTATTTTGGGAGACTTTCAGTGCCTCTAAGATTGTAACATACCTTTGTTCAGGACCAGCAGGGTGTAGGACTGCAAGCAGAAAGAACTGTCTGAGGGACAGAAAGACTCCTTTCCAGCAGGGACTGATGAAGTGGGCACCAGGACTGGGACCTCACTGCCCAGAATTGCATTTGCTTCCTTCCAAATGGCTTTATATAAACACAGATCATCCAGGAAAAACAGAAATACTGTTAGTGAAATCAATCAAAACAGTAAGTTACTTGAGGTAATATGAGAGGGAAGTTCACTTTGTGAATCAGTATATTGCTCTTTAGATATTGTTGTCTCTAATAATACATTCTCTTACACTTTCTGCGTTGGTGTCACTGATCAAATGACAGAATAAACACTCAAATAAACCTCCTTTTCTATGGCATGAATTGAAGAGGATGCTTCCATATTTTAGCTGAAACTTCTTTATAGGAAAATCAAATGGAACAGATCATTGAATTTAGCTTGAGACAAATGTTTCCCTCTACCAGATTTGACCTTCCAAGATTTTTAGGTCATATAATTCTTGATCTCCTTTTTGAATCGTGAGAGGTACATTTTCACCCTCTTTTCCCTCTTTACAGTATTGTATTATTAGTCATCCCCCTTTTTGGTTGGTACAATCAGGGCCATGAAACTATCATTTCTCAAGCTGCCATCCTCATTAACTGGCATTTCTTCTAGGGCAGATACCTTTGAGAATATCAGACTTCATCAGGACCAGAATCTGTTTAACACGACTTCTTTTTTAGACAAATCTTTAAACAGAGAAGGCATCTTTCTTTATACTATATCTGGTAAATGTATGAGCACTAGAGTCTGGCGTTGTCTGAGGACTCAAATTCTACTTGTGGTTTAAGATGGTGTTCCTGACAACATGAAATGTAATAAGGTGGGGGCTTACCTGGTGGCTCAGTGGTGAAGAATATGCCTGCCAAAGTAAGAGAGACACAAAGAACAGACTTGTGGACATAGTGAGGAAAGGAGATGGTGGGACAAATTGAGAGAGCAGCATGAAAGTATCTGTATTACCATGTGTAAAACAGATAGCCAGTGGGAATTTGCTCTAAGACTCAGGGAGCTCAAATCTGGAGCTTTATGACAACCTAGAGGGTTGGGATGGAATGGGAGGTGAGAGGGAGGTTCAAGGGAAGGGACGTATGTATACCTATGGCTGATTCATGTTGATGTATGGCAGAAACAAACACAATGTTAAAGCAATTACCCTCCAATTAAAAATAAATAAATTAAAAAGAATCCTCCTGCTAAGCAGGAAACATAGGTTCAGTCCCTGGGTCGGGAAGATCCTCTGGAGAAGGAAATGGAAACCCACTCCAGTATGCTTGCCTGGAAAATCCCATGGACAGAGGAGCCTGGTGGGTTACAGTCGATGGGGTCACAAAGAGTTGGACACGACTTAGTGACAAAACAACAGCATGATAAAGTGGAGGTGCAGCATGGGCATGCTGTTGGATAAATACTTTAAAATGTTAACAATGTGCTAAATGAAGATGTTATTACTTCTCAGGTTTGATATTATCTTTCTGTAGATATCATGCAGTGACATAGGACTCTTACGAATCTATTCTTTCTTCCCTGTATTTAAGAAGTTCAGTTAATATTTGTTTAGGAGTGATTGCTTACTAGGCTAGGATTGGAGACTGGTCAGTTTTAAGGGGAAGCTTAATTTAATGGTTTAGTTTAAGGAGAGGGGAGAAGCTCTTTCTTCTTGCCCACTCCTCAACCCATCTCACATCTAGTGGAGAAAATAGTGAAAGCAGGTGAGGAAGAAGAAAGGAAGACCTGAATGAGAGTGAGGTCCAGTTCCAGAGAGCTTTTCATGCATTTGGAACAAGCGAGATAAAAGTAGCCCTCCATACACAATTCAAACTTTTTATTTAAATATAAGAAAGCTATCAAATATGCCATCTTGACAACAGCTAATAGCTCTTTATATTTTAGACTTTATTTACAAAACATCCAAACATTTCTTTCCATTCATATCCAATATATTGTACCCTATGCTTTATGTGACCTCAGAGGCCATTTAATTTATTTTCCTCATTGTGCAGGAGAACAATTGAGTAATCCGTTTTATAATCAGGATGATTACATACTTTATTGTCCAAATCTAGACACTGAGAATAAAAGAGGTTGTTATTCGTAATACCCTAGGACAACAAGTATAAACTGGGAAACTAGGATTTATGAGCACCTTGATAATAAAAAATAGAAATTAAGATTGCCAGATGGCTGAGTCATTAAAATTAACTTAATTGCCTTTTTAGTGTTCTGCCATTATGACTGAGGGAAAAAGTTAAATTGGCCATTCTAAAAGTGCTAACATTTTTTTTTTTGATCATTTATTTTGTACCGGGTGGTATTCTGAGCATTTAATTCATAAAAATACGGTGAATCCTCATAATAACTCCATGAAGTTGCCTCTCTTTTCCTGATTTGACAGATGAGGAAACTAAGATCTGGAAAGGTTAAATTACTTGTCCAAAGTCATAAAACTAGTAGCCAAGAGAGCTGGGATTCAAACCCAGTTCCATTATCTCCTGAGTCTCATGTCTTAATCATCACCTTATTCTGAATCTCATGTGTCTAGGATCCATGGTTGTGGAGGTGAGTCTTTAATAGGCATTTGGTAACTGATGCTTTTGAACTGTGGTGTTGGAGAAGACTCTTGAGAGTCCCTTGGCCTGCAAGGAGATCCAACCAGTCCATTCTGAAGGAGATCAGCCCTGGGATTTCTTTGGAAGGAATGATGCTAAAGCTGAAACTCCAGTACTTTGGCCACCTCATGAGTTGACTCATTGGAAAAGACTCTGATGCTGGGAGGGATTGGGGGCAGGAGGAGAAGGGGACAACCGGGGATGAGATGGCTGGATGGCATCACTGACTCGATGGACGTGAGTTTGAGTGAACTCCAGGAGTTGGTGATGGACAGGGAGGCCTGGCGTGCTGCAGTTCATGGGGTTGAAAGAGTTGGATACGACTGAGAGACTGTATTGAACTGAACTGAACTATAATCTAAAATTCAAGATGCTATTTAGCTTTTCTAAGATAATCAAATTTTTTTCTTTTAGGTTTTCACTGTACTTGACCATTTTGCAAAAATACTATTTTTCTATCTTACTATTAAAAAAAAGAACCTCCAGTTTTAAATTAGGAGGGAGATCAGAGGTTATCTAATTCAATCTTCTTTACTGGATGAGCAGTCAAGGCTCAGCGTCTTTCATAGTTATGGAAGTTCACTTAGGAGCACAAACTGAACTGGAACCCAAGTTTCCTGCCCCTCAACCTGCAGCCCTTTCAGTAGTTTTGCATTCACTTAAAATAAGAAAAATTAATATACCATGTATTGAATACAGACTGTTCTCTATAAAACTATGCTGAAAGATAAAAGCAGAAGTATAACTCAGGAAGATGTAATTTTTCTCTAACAAATAACACATTCCTGTTATGCACACAAAGAACCAGCCAAAATCAGCAAACTGCACAAATAATTCTAAATTCTAGTCTAGCTTCTGTCACTGTTTTTGTGCAGTATTTGGTAGGTCAGTTCACCTCAATGACAGTTACCTTATGTTTATAATAGGAAAAATAATGTCTTTACTCTCTGAGGCAAGAAAAAGGCTGCCTTTAAAAAATATACATTAATAATTTTAAAATACATTTCAAGTTGGAAGGGACTTGAAAATTCCATGTTATGAGCATACTACCATGTTTTGATAAGAAGCAAATTATCTAAAGTACTAACAGTAATTGTTAAACAAGGCAGAAAATCTTTAAACATGGTAGTCTCTGTTTTTGCCTTTGATTTCAATTCTATTCTTCTGGATAGACAGAATTAAATAAATTTTCTGTATATATGTTTTCCTGTCTTGACCACATTCTTGTTCAAAATAAATTGTATTATAAAGCTGCAATAAGTTTCCTGAATCTAGTAAACAAAGGTAAATAATTCAAGCAATTTCTCCTTGACTCTCCTTAGCTCAGAGGACTATTGCCATTGGTCACATTAACTGGGTAATTATTAAATTTCTATTACTTTCTAGTATTACAGCCGAACCAAAAGTAAGAGAGCATGAACCTTGAGGGTAAACTGTGAACAAATAGAACTATATTTAATTTTTTCATGTGTGCATATGTTTACATATTTTAGAGGTTAGAGGCAGACTTTCATTTCATGTTAGAAAAATAAAAATGAAGGAAGAACCAAAATAATCTATTTTGGAGTAATAGCTGTTTTTAATTAAATGCTTAAGTTATGATATTAGAATAGGTATAACCCCAATCTGTATTTCAACTTCAGCACACATAAGACTTAATTATAGATATCATTAAAAATTTTTTGATACTTTTTAAAAATAGGAAGTAACATTTAAATCTATTTGACAGGATCTGTTTGCTGTTCCTCGTTTGCATTATCTGTCGTACAGAATACATAAAATGCATGTTTTAGCTATTTATTAAAGACATATCTTGAAGGCATAGGTTCAAGTTAAAGAAGTATTTTTTGAATAGAAATATTCCCGGCAGTTAATAAGTTGGCATTTCTTTTATGGTTTTGATTATATCTTTATTTTAACCATTAGAGGGCACATTAGTTCAAGAAAAATTAAAATCACAGCAACAAGAAGAAAATAGGCTTAGAAGTGGTAGGCAGAGAAAATTTCTGTATTTAACTGTGCTTATTTTCACTTGCAACATAATCTATTAGTTTTTTTAAATCTGGAAAGAATTCAAGCGTATATAGTCCCGTTTAAGAAATGACTCTTCACTTTTTATTGCTAGCTACTACTCCTAAGAGAATGAAGTTGGCCTAGTTGAATTTGATGCGGTTCACTATTATGTGACCAAGAAGGACATAATAAATCATGGCATTTGAAGAACATCCTGAGTTCAAAGGTAAGTATGATTAGGTTATTATGAAGTAGGTAAATGCTAGTCCCTGGTCTTGTAGTTATTAAAAAAAAAAAAATTGCACCTAAGTGTGAGTGAAGGCAGCTTCACCACAAGTATTTATAACCTTTACAATTTGGTACAAATTATAGAGAGAACAATGGATGGCCCCAGAGTGAACACAAGGCTTTATTTCACTAGAAAGACTTGACTGGGGTCATAAACTGCAAGAGGGGAGGCCCCTCAAGTGGCTTATGAATGACTGCCCAGTCCCAGAATGAGTTCATTTGTTTTCAATCTACAGCAAACTGTTATTATTGCTAATGTTCAGTCTTTTGCTCTAAGGCTGGAGGCTTTTAATCTGTAAAGGCTGAAATAGATACTAGCTAGTATTTAACAATGATGCTTTTATTATGTTGAGTGAAATGAATGTATTACATGATTAGTTCATTAAGTTAATAAAATTAATTGAGCACCTACTAAGTTTCAAGTTCTAGCATGAGTTGTAGGGACTAAAGGCAGCTTAATGTATTGTCTCTAGCTTGACAATACGATTTTTTATTACCCTGTGATTTATGAGAAATAAATCAACAAATAACTGTAGCATATGATAAACTTTATTTATTAGTGGGAAAATAGGAAAGTGATTTGTCAAATCTACAATAAAAGTATTCTACATTTTATTTTTAAGGGAACAGAGGGGTTAGGCCAAATCATTAGTATATACTATCTTCAGTTTATGCAGAACTTTGGTAACATTTTTTTCTGAGAGTCAATTATACAATAAATTGTAGTAATTAGAGTCATAAAACAAGGTAATAATGTAATTAAAACCAAAATATTTACTTGCTATACAAGATACTTTTATGCATCTTAATTCTTCTCCTTGCAAGCTAATAATACTCTATAGAAATTTCTGTGTGGCTTTTACATCTGGTGGCTGTGGAATTAGCATGTACAAAGAGAGCTCAGAATTATGTTTTAATTATGATTTGAATGATGATTTGAGTCTGAGCATGAGTTGTCAACAGAATTGTGAGCTGGAGAAAAAAGAGATAAAGAGGGTTAGTGGGATAAAAAGTATATTTGCAGTCACTTACTTTAAAGTGCCTTTTGTTTTAGAAGAAGTAATTAATGTTAGGAATTAATTGGTTTAGATTCTTGATTTTAAAGTTATCACTTGGTTGCTACGATGAAGCCTTTACAAAATTACTACATGATTTGCAATGACAGGAACATTTCAGTTGAAAGGTAGAAAACATAATTGAAAAGCCAGCTTTTGAGTGCCTGCTTATCACCCTAATTGATAGCAGATGAGCCCGAGGAGCTAAACGTTGTAGTTCAATAAAAATAATAATAATTTAGCTGGATTTCACATTATGTTGCGTAGTTTCCTCTAAAGGCTAAACATTATTGCTAATGTTTTGATAAAATACTAGGCTTTCAGTGGAGCCTGGTCAGTATGTATTAACTATCACAAAGCAGTCATGAAGTCAAAATTATATACAAAGAAATAGATCCAGGTATGGCATCTGAAAAGCTTTAAGGTTTGGGTAACTAAATTAGGGCATTCATAAAATCCATCAATAAAGAATGATGTTTTAGAGGTATGTTTATTGATAATAGAAAAACATTACAAAGCAGGCTATACAGTATGAGACCTACTACTGTAAGAAAAAGCAACATATATAAGAATGGAAAAGATCAGAAAGGATATATGCCAAATGTTAACAGTGGTCATCTCAGGGAGTGGAGTTATGAGAGATTTTCATTTTTCTTAGGCATATCTGTATTTTCCTAACTTTCTACAGCAAATATATTTAACTAGGATATGTTAATATTCCAATCTGCCTAATGTTTATCAGNCATGTACAAAGAGAGCTCAGAATTATGTTTTAATTATGATTTGAATGATGATTTGAGTCTGAGCATGAGTTGTCAACAGAATTGTGAGCTGGAGAAAAAAGAGATAAAGAGGGTTAGTGGGATAAAAAGTATATTTGCAGTCACTTACTTTAAAGTGCCTTTTGTTTTAGAAGAAGTAATTAATGTTAGGAATTAATTGGTTTAGATTCTTGATTTTAAAGTTATCACTTGGTTGCTACGATGAAGCCTTTACAAAATTACTACATGATTTGCAATGACAGGAACATTTCAGTTGAAAGGTAGAAAACATAATTGAAAAGCCAGCTTTTGAGTGCCTGCTTATCACCCTAATTGATAGCAGATGAGCCCGAGGAGCTAAACGTTGTAGTTCAATAAAAATAATAATAATTTAGCTGGATTTCACATTATGTTGCATAGTTTCCTCTAAAGGCTAAACATTATTGCTAATGTTTTGATAAAATACTAGGCTTTCAGTGGAGCCTGGTCAGTATGTATTAACTATCACAAAGCAGTCATGAAGTCAAAATTATATACAAAGAAATAGATCCAGGTATGGCATCTGAAAAGCTTTAAGGTTTGGGTAACTAAATTAGGGCATTCATAAAATCCATCAATAAAGAATGATGTTTTAGAGGTATGTTTATTGATAATAGAAAAACATTACAAAGCAGGCTATACAGTATGAGACCTACTACTGTAAGAAAAAGCAGCATATATAAGAATGGAAAAGATCAGAAAGGATATATGCCAAATGTTAACAGTGGTCATCTCAGGGAGTGGAGTTATGAGAGATTTTCATTTTTCTTAGGCATATCTGTATTTTCCTAACTTTCTACAGCAAATATATTTAACTAGGATATGTTAATATTCCAATCTGCCTAATGTTTATCAGGAAAATCTTTACATGACTTTAGAATATAACTGTGTCCTCTTGCAGATATCTAGTTGGTTCCAGTATATATATTTAACAATTCTTATTTATTCATTTAAACTCTGTTTTTGTATTTACATATTTTATTATAACAGGTATTAAAATCTTAACATGCAGCAAGGATGAAATGAAAGGAAAGAGATACAAATTGTACCACGTTTTGAGTCTGCACACGAGGAGGATGGCAGGCCTATTGGTAGTGATGGTGGGGACTGGTTAAACCAATCACCTAGGACAGAAAGCGTGATTTTCCTTTAAAGAAAGATGACAGGCTAACTAACACCCTGGCTGCTTATTTCTATAAGCCAGTAACCCTTTGAGTGAAGAGAAAGCATGGACCAATTGTTCTGCTCAAGGAGAATTTATTTTCTAATTTTTATTTAAAAGAAGAGTAGCTTTCGGCAGGTGTATTTTCAGTGTGAACAGCTAGACCACTCATACAAAAATCAAATGAGACGGGCAGATTTGAGTGGAGGTTAAGTAGGAATCTTCATCCATGGGAAGAGCAGAATAAGCCTCTAAAGTATTTACTGGAGAAGCAGTGTGGCCCCCAAAACACCCACCCAGATTTACATATGTGTTATAGTGCTCTGTGGCGTCAGTACTCTAGGTCAAGCAAGATCAAGCTACGCAGTAAAAGAAAAAAGGCTGCTTTGCTAGTTGGGATTAATAGCTAGTCACAAGGTGAGCATTTATTAAGTTGTTGGAAGTAAATGTTATAAAATCATAGTTTTAAGGAGGAAGTTATGTTTCTGGGGACCTAGTATTAAGCTCCTTTTTCCCCTCTCTGATTAAATGGGATACTCTAGTGGGGTTTTATTTTTTCTGCTTCATAGGCTGTCTTCATTCTGACTTGTGGAAAACTTCATTCTGACTTGTGGATGAGTAGATTTTAACTACTAGTGAATAATCAATTTTTGTTACAATTTTATTAACAGTAAGTAATTAGTCTCACAATTTTATTTAGAACACTGGTTCAAATATCCAGCTGTAATTTTTTTCAGCCCAAATGAAAATTTGTAAGCCATGTTTCAAACTGGTCCTTTGACCGACAAACTGATTTTCTTGAGAGAGAAAGCTTAGAAAATTTTCTAATTAGTGCTAAGACCTGATTTTCTTTGGCTCACTGCTTCACGTATTCTACTTTCTTCAAATTATGCTGTAGGAAATGTCTTTAGAGGTTGGTGTTTTCTATTGATCTCTACAATTGTTCTCAGTAATTTAGAAGTTAACGTGCAGTGATTTTTCAAGAATGCACCGGAGCCTTGAGTCAGCACACACTCCTCTCCACTGAGCCAGGGGGCAAAGATCTTTGTAGCCTATTGCTGGCTCCAAGCATTAAGAATGGGGTGTCTGGCTCAGTTCATTTCCTCTGTGTAACTTTCCTGTCCTTTCTTCCTGCAGTTCAAGCCTTAAATGCCTCTTCCCTTATAAGCTGAGAAGGGATTTGTGCAGCATGAGCTTACCTGAGAAACTAAAGATCATTAATTAGAAAGGTGCTTCTGGGCAACAGGAAATTTTTCATTGGAAAGGTTTCAAATCTAAGAAAGTAATTAATTTCTCTGTGGAAGGGGATCACATTTTTCTCTTCTGATGTCCTTCCTTATTGCAATTGAATGGTTTAAGGCACAACAGAGGGAATACGACTCCTCTTTCATTAACCCTCACAGTTTGGCTTCCTCTTTCCTTTCCTCTTCCATTTCAGCATTAGCAGTGCCTTCTAGGGATTTAATGGGATGTTTTATTTTATTTTTATGAAAGAGAATTAAGGAATATAACACAATAAGTATTTTTCATAACGTGTATATACTGTCAGAAGGAGTTTCTAAAGACAAAATATTCCTGTTTATTAAAAGAAAAATGACAAATTAGAAAAAAATAGCTACAGTTCATATGATAAAGTTTTGTTAAAAGGAAAATGACAAATTAGGAAAATGACAAGTTGCAAATTTAGTTGCAAAATGTAAAGTTTTGCCATCATAGGTATACTATGATGATCAAAATAAGGGGAAAAGAAAGGGGCTGATATTTCAAAGGAGAAACAGAGGGAGCTGAAACCCATTGCTATTGACAACCAAAGAAATGAATATTGAAATAAGATACATTACAAAAGTTTATGTATTTATATAGATATGTATGTTTCATCTATCATTACCATTGTAATCTAGTATTCATGAATTCCTATTTTATTCTTATTGTAATTATTTTCATGCTCAAATTGACCCAGATTTGGTCAGTGGGAGGCCCTTCAAGCTGGCTCTTGTGGGTTTGTTTTTTTTTTTTTGGACATGCTTCCATCATTTTTTGGAGTGCTTTCTTAGCTTCTGATATAAAAAAGTTGTTTAAGGCTGATCTTAAACTTTTCCTGCCCCAGATGTACATCAGTATTTCTGCAAGGAGCTCTTGCTAAACTTGTGTGTATTTGTGTATTAGAAACCATGAGCTCATGCTGATATCTCTGATTTTAATTCTAATTCACAAAGTTCTTTACTTGCCTTTCTTCTTTCCATACTTGCCTGTCTCTTCTTGTGCAGTGAGAACTCTGGCTTCTCTCAACATTAACACATTTGCTTATCCCTTCAATGCATATAAAATAGTTTGAGAATTCACACAGTTTACCACCACAAAAACAAACCTGCTAAGATGAGGTCCAGATTTGTTTGTAAATTTTACTGTGTGTGTGTGTGTGTGTGTGTGTGTTAGTCACTCAGTTGTGTCTTATAAATGATTGTGATTGTCCCCTGAGACCTGGGAGGCTGGTGGGCACTGTCTCCATGTTCTCCCTCTGCTCTGCCCCAGGTCACTGGTATCTCCTTGGAAGGAGCTTGTGCACATGTCTGGTACTCTAGCTTTTGTGGTTGCAGTTCAGAGGATGAAGTCCTGATAGTCCACATCTGGTAGCCAGTAGGACTTTTGGTCATGGATCCCACAGGACTGTAGGAAACAGAGAGTTCCTAACTGGCTATCGCCCCAAGGCTCACTGCAGAGCAGGCAGACAAAATGCCCAGCTCCCAGTCTTTCTTTAAAAGCTGCTGCCTTAGTGTTTGGCTTCCCATCAGCCTGCATCTAGATACTGATGGAGATCCTTTCTTTGGGACATTGACAGGTCTTGGCACAACTTCAATTTCTGGGAATCCTAAGAACAAAGAAGGCAACTTGGACAGTAACAGAAGATTTGAGAGACAAATGAGCTAGGACCGGGCTATAATTTTCATCTCCTAGGTAAGACCACTGCATCAAGATGGAGAGGTGGCTATTTTACCTAATGAACAGAAACCAACACAGACAGTCAAGGAAAATGAAGAAACAGAAGAATATGTTCCAAACTAAAGAATAAGATAAAACTCCAGAGACAGACTTCACGATATGAAGATAATTAATTTCCTTGATAAAGAATTAAAGATAGTGGTCTTAAAAATGTTCACTGAGAGCAGAAGAATGCATAAATAAACTGAGAATTTCAACAGGGATAGAAAGTGTAAGAAAATACCAAATGGATATTACAGAGCTGAATATAATAATTAAACTGAAAATTTTAATAAAGGGGTTCAAACTTATAGCAATCATAGATCAATGGAACAGAACAGAGATCCCAGACATAAACCCACACATAATTTTTGACAACAGTAGCAAGTATAAACAATAGAGAAAAGATAGTCTCTTCAAGTAATAGTGCTTGGAAAGCTGGACAGCCACATGCAAAAGAATAAAAACTGGATCCCTATCTTATACCATATACAAAAATCAACTCAAAATGGATCAAATATCTGAAGCCATAAATTTCCTAGAATAAATATAGAGGGTAAGCTTGTTGACATCTTTTTTGGTGGTGATTTTTATGGATTTACCACTGGAAGCAAAAACACCAAAAGCAAAAATAAATAAGTGCTGCTGCTGTTGCTAAGTCGCTTCAGTCGTGTCCAACTCTGTGCGACTCCAGAGACGGCAGCCCACCAGCTTCCCCTGTCCCCAGGATTCTCCAGGCAAGAACACTGGAGTGGGTTGCCATTTCCTTCTCCAGTGCATGAAAGAGAAAAGTGAAAGAGATGTTGCTCAGTTGTGTCCAACTCTTAGCGACCCCATGGACTGCAGCCTACCAGGCTCCTCTGTCCATGGGACTTTCCAGGCAAGAGTACTGGAGTGGGATCACATCAAACTGAAAAGTTTCTGCAGAGCAAAGAAAACCATGACAAAATGAAAAGGCAGTCTCTGGAATGGGAGAAAATATTTTCAAATCATATATCCAATAAGAGATTAATATCCAAAATATATAAAGAACTCATACAATTCAATAGATTTTCATTGAAAATCTGTTTTCATACAATACAAATAACTCATACAATCCTTTGATTTTCATTGATTTGTCTAATTTATCAATCAGATGAAATGCTGGGCTGGATGAATCACAAGCTAGAATCAAGATTGCTGTATCTGAAAGGAGCTAGAGAGCCTCTTTCGGAGAAGACAATGGCAACCTACTCCAGTACCCTTGCCTGGAAAATCCCATGAATGGAGGAGCCTGGTAAGCTGCAGTCCATGGGGTCACGAAGAGTCGGACACAACTGAACAACTTCACTTTCACTTTTCACTTTCATGCATTGGAGAAGGAAATGGCAACCCACTCCAGTGTTCTTGCCTGGAGAATCCTAGGGAAAGTGGAGCTTGATGGGCTGCCGTCTATAGGGTTGCACAGAATTGGACATGACTGAAGCGACTCAGCAGCAGCAGCAGCAGCAGAGAGCCTCTTGCTGAGGGTGAAAGAGGAGAGTGAAAAAGTTGGCTTAAAAATCAACACTCAAAAAACTAAGATCATGGTATCTTGTCTCATTACGTCATGGCAAATAGAAGGGGAAAAAGTGGAAGCAGTGACAGACTTTATTTTCTTGGGCTCCAAAATCACTGCAGATGGTGACTGCAGCCATGAAATTAAAAGACATTTGCTCCTTGGAGGAAAAGCTGGACAGTGTATTAAAAAGCAGAGACATTACCTTGGCGACAAAGGTCCAGATAGCCAAAGCTATGGTTTTTTCCAGTCAGTTCAGTTCAGTCGCTTAATCGTGTCCGATGGACTGCAACGCCCATGGACTGCAGCATGCCGGGCCTCCCTGTCCATCACCAACTCCTTGAGTTTACTCAAACTCATGTCCATTGAGATGGTGATGCCATCCAATAGTCATGTACAAATGTGAGTGTTGGACCATAAAGAAGGTTGAGGATAGAAGATTTGATGCTTTCAAACTGTGGTGCTGGAGGAGACTCTTGAGAGTCCCTTGGACTGCAAGGAGATCAAACCAGTCCATCTTTAGGGAAATCAACCCTGAATTGAAAGGACTGATGCTGAAGCTGTGGCTCCAGTACTTTGACCACCTGATGCATAAGCCTGCTCATTGGAAAAGACCCTGATGCTGGGAAAGATTGAAGGCAGGAGAAGACAACAGAGGATGATAGCATCACTGACTCAATGGACAGGAATCCGAGCAAACTCCAGGAGAGAGTGGAGGACAGGGGAGCCTGGCATGATGCAGTCCATGGGGTCACAAAGAGTTGGACATGATTTAGCAACTGAACAACTAAAGAACCAAAACTTTGATTTTAAATTTTAATCCCTTTCCCCCTAATTTTCTGCATCTTTAATTTCTACTTTTATTTTTATCTCCATTTTTAGTGCTTGCTTCTAGTTCTGAATTGTAAATTTCATTTATTTTTATTCTTTTATTTTAATTAATATAGATATTCAAGGCTATGAATTTTCTTTTGATCACTGCCTTGGATATATCCACCAGACGCTCTGACATGTAGTATTTTCATTTTTAATATAATTCAGAAGTTTGGTAATTTCTATTTCTTCAATTTTTTCTATGAGTTGTTTAACAAAATAAACATTTTCCAGGTTGGAAGCCTTTTTACATTTTTAATTGTATTTTTCAATTCTAATTTTATTGCATTCTGATCAGTGTGTGTTGTTTGTAACATTTTTTACTTTATGTAACTGTATGATGTTTTCTTTGTCAAATAATATATTAATAATTTTGGTGAATTTTTCATGTGCACTCTAAGAGAATTTATATTTTATTTCAAGGATAGTATTATATATATTTAAAGACATATCCAATTATTATGTCGTTTCAATTTTCTGTGTTCTTATTTATATTTTTCCCTTTTATTTTGTACTGAAAGTGCGTTTCCATCTCTCTTCCTTATGTCATCAATAGCTCTTGATCTGCATTAGAACTTTATGTGTTATTTGGGGTGTAGGTATTTATAACTATCCTTTCTTCTTTGTGAACTCTGGCTTTCAGCATTGCATAGTGCATTTAGTTTTCTTGAATGTTGCCTTTTGGCCTAGCTTCTACTTTATGTCAGGATTATAAACCCTGCTTTCTTATTGTTTCCATTTTGGCATTCTTGTAACTGACTTACAAAGAACTTTTGGAAATTTTAATCCAGGAAACAAAACTAGTAAAATCAAATCTTAATTATTTGTGTTTTAAATAGAGGATCATCAGAAGCATAAAATAACACTTATGTTTGTCAGTACAGGTATGCCTTGTTTTAAAAAACCCAAAACATAAAATATGAACTTATAAAGCAAAGATACTATGACAATAATTTTATTATGCATTGTATAGTTACTTTGTAAAAATATCAGTGATATATACTTTTGAGTAGTAACTATCAAGCTCAGATAAGGCATAATTTTATTTATAAATAACTGTTTGAGCTTTTTAATTGAATTTAACATCCATTATTTTGAAAATTAAACATTTAAATGAAATATACATATATTTCAGAAGAAGTCTATTTAATCCCTTTGTTTTAGAACAGTAACTGAGTTTATTCATCTCTAGCTTTTTATGTAAGCTTATAATCTTTATATGGTTGTAATCAATAAGTTATACCACAATTTCTTCATTTTAATTTAGCACTATGTCAAAGAATTTGTGTGTGTGTATGTAAATATATATATATGTAATATTTAACCCTTTATTAGCATCATATATTCTATCAAGTCAGTATGTGGGAGTGTGCCTTATTTTGGCTGCACTATTCTTGGACCTTAACCGTCATCTAGATCACTGAAGCAACTCATCTGGNTGATGCTGGGAAAGATTGAAGGCAGGAGAAGACAACAGAGGATGATAGCATCACTGACTCAATGGACAGGAATCCGAGCAAACTCCAGGAGAGAGTGGAGGACAGGGGAGCCTGGCATGATGCAGTCCATGGGGTCACAAAGAGTTGGACATGATTTAGCAACTGAACAACTAAAGAACCAAAACTTTGATTTTAAATTTTAATCCCTTTCCCCCTAATTTTCTGCATCTTTAATTTCTACTTTTATTTTTATCTCCATTTTTAGTGCTTGCTTCTAGTTCTGAATTGTAAATTTCATTTATTTTTATTCTTTTATTTTAATTAATATAGATATTCAAGGCTATGAATTTTCTTTTGATCACTGCCTTGGATATATCCACCAGACGCTCTGACATGTAGTATTTTCATTTTTAATATAATTCAGAAGTTTGGTAATTTCTATTTCTTCAATTTTTTCTATGAGTTGTTTAACAAAATAAACATTTTCCAGGTTGGAAGCCTTTTTACATTTTTAATTGTATTTTTCAATTCTAATTTTATTGCATTCTGATCAGTGTGTGTTGTTTGTAACATTTTTTACTTTATGTAACTGTATGATGTTTTCTTTGTCAAATAATATATTAATAATTTTGGTGAATTTTTCATGTGCACTCTAAGAGAATTTATATTTTATTTCAAGGATAGTATTATATATATTTAAAGACATATCCAATTATTATGTTGTTTAAATTTTCTGTGTTCTTATTTATATTTTTCCCTTTTATTTTGTACTGAAAGTGCGTTTCCATCTCTCTTCCTTATGTCATCAATAGCTCTTGATCTGCATTAGAACTTCATGTGTTATTTGGGGTGTAGGTATTTATAACTATCCTTTCTTCTTTGTGAACTCTGGCTTTCAGCATTGCATAGTGCATTTAGTTTTCTTGAATGTTGCCTTTTGGCCTAGCTTCTACTTTATGTCAGGATTATAAACCCTGCTTTCTTATTGTTTCCATTTTGGCATTCTTGTAACTGACTTACAAAGAACTTTTGGAAATTTTAATCCAGGAAACAAAACTAGTAAAATCAAATCTTAATTATTTGTGTTTTAAATAGAGGATCATCAGAAGCATAAAATAACACTTATGTTTGTCAGTACAGGTATGCCTTGTTTTAAAAAACCCAAAACATAAAATATGAACTTATAAAGCAAAGATACTATGACAATAATTTTATTATGCATTGTATAGTTACTTTGTAAAAATATCAGTGATATATACTTTTGAGTAGTAACTATCAAGCTCAGATAAGGCATAATTTTATTTATAAATAACTGTTTGAGCTTTTTAATTGAATTTAACATCCATTATTTTGAAAATTAAACATTTAAATGAAATATACATATATTTCAGAAGAAGTCTATTTAATCCCTTTGTTTTAGAACAGTAACTGAGTTTATTCATCTCTAGCTTTTTATGTAAGCTTATAATCTTTATATGGTTGTAATCAATAAGTTATACCACAATTTCTTCATTTTAATTTAGCACTATGTCAAAGAATTTGTGTGTGTGTATGTAAATATATATATATGTAATATTTAACCCTTTATTAGCATCATATATTCTATCAAGTCAGTATGTGGGAGTGTGCCTTATTTTGGCTGCACTATTCTTGGACCTTAACCGTCATCTAGATCACTGAAGCAACTCATCTGGGAATTTTGAAATAAGAGTTTAGTAGATAAAAGAGGTGGAAAGTATAAGTAGGGGAGATATGGAGAGAAGGGCATTCCAAGCAGTGAGTCACCCATTCAAAGATACTGAGATGCAAACCCAATAGACTATTCAGACATTGCTATATATTTTCATTGTTTGGAACTCTTAAGGAAAAAAGGATAAGATTTTGAGGACCTTAAATTCTAGATAGACCATGAAAATAGTAACTAAAGAATATATGATGATCTGATTTGCATTTTAGAAAATCATTATAATAATTCTAGGGGCTTCCCTGGTGGCTCATATGGTAAAGAATCCGCCTGCAATGTGGGATACCTGGGTTCAATCCCTGGGTTGGGAAGATCCCCTGGAGGAGAGCATGGCAACCCACTCCAGTATTCTTACCTGGAGAATCTTCATGGATAGAGGAGCCTGGTGGGCTGCAGTCCATTGGGTCTCAAAGAGTCGAATACGATTGAGTGACTAAGCACATAATAATTATGTGGAGAAAGGCTAAAATGGAATCCAGAGTAGAGAAAGTGGAACTTTTAGGAGACTAGTTATAAATCAGGCATGAGATGACAAGGGTCTAAGCCACAATGGCAGTAATAAGGATGGAGAAATAGGAAGAGAAATCAAGCAGGATTTGGTCACTAATTGGCTGCAGTCAGTGAGGTACAAGAAGGAAATGAAGATGTGTCCCATTTTCTAACTTCAAGGGTAATAAGTATTTGTCTAATGAATGAACAGTATGGATAACAGTATTAACCAAACTTGAGAGTTAAGATAATGGTTTCAATTTAGGTGGAATCTAAATTGTAGGTGAAGAAGGCTGAGCGCTGAAGAATTGATGCTTTTGAACTGTGGTGCTGGAGAAGACTCTTGAGAGTCTCTTGGACTGCAAGGAGATCCAACAGTCCATTCTAAAGGCGATCAGCCCTCGGATTTCTTTGGAAGGAATGATGCTAAAGCTGAAACTCCAGTACTCTGGCCACCTCATGCAAAGAGTTGACTCATTGGAAAAGACTCTGATGCTGGGAAGGATTGGGGGCAGGAGGAGAAGGGGACAACAGAGGATGAGATGGCTGGATGGTATCACGGACTCGATGGACGTGAGTCTGAGTGAACTCCGGGAGATGGTGATGGACAGGGAGGCCTGGCGTGCTGCAATTCATGGGGTCACGAAGAGTCGGACATGACTGAGCGACTGAACTGAACTGAAATTGTAGGTGCTGGTGTCAGAGGAGGGGTTGGATATATAATGATCCTGGGAGTCTGGAGAGAGGTCCGGGTGGAGCTGTAGACTGGGCTGTCAGCCCTGAGCAGTTCCTTATGTTTATCGTAGGGCATGTCTACCTAGGTATTCTATTATCACCTGAACTTCAACATAATCCAATTCTAACTCATCAGCTTTTCCCCCAAGCTAATTTTGTCAGCTCCCTCATGGCTAACTGTGGTACTATTAAACCGCTCACCTCTAAACTCTAAGCCACAGATGCAAACTTTATGCTTTTCATCTTTATCGTTATTGCCAAACTCGTCTTTAACAAGTCCCACAGTTTCTTCCTTCAAAATTTCTTAGTAGAATTACCTATGTGCCCAGAAATCTAGTTTCAGTCCTTACTCTGCTGCTAACTGGAAGATAATCAACTTGTACAAGCCATAGCACCTTACTAAGTCCTCATATTCAAATCTGAAAAAAAAAGAGTTTGACTTACATAGTGAGTTCTCTTCTAAGTGTCTAAGTCTACATTGTTTCTTGCTGATTCTGATACTTCCATCTAGGTTTATGTAACTGCTTCTAAACTTCTGTTCCAGTTTTTAGTGTTATACCTATCCAATCCCCCGCATATATTAGTCACCAGAAACTTCCTTAACCACTAATATTTTTTGTTATGTCCTTGTTCGAAAACTAGTCTTGTGGCTCCCTTTTATCTACTGCATGAAGTCTGACTTCTTTGTCTAGTTATCAAGGTTCTACAAGATGATTTCTACCTAGCTAAGCTTCATTACCTTCTAACATCATCTCTTATCTCCAGTCAGTCTAGACTTCTGACTGATTTCTTCAAATAATTTGATCGTGATCTTTTCTCCATTTGAAAACCTAGGACACTTCCCCTGAATACTAAATTATTTTTCAAATATCAACTCAAGTTCTCTCCTCCAGGGAGATTATACTCACCCATTCCATTACTTAGCATTCACCTTTTCTCTGATTTCCAAGAACAGCTGTGTTCTGTGATGCAATTTAGCACTTAATCCATATGTTTAACTTTTGACTAATTTCTGTGTGGGGACCATCTTCTGTATCTGCCACGACTTCACAGAATATAAAACCTAATGCACCATAAATACATACTGGTTTATTAGCTTTCAGGAGCACACTCATTTCTTAAAATAAGACATAGGCTATAACCTCCATGTTTGAGACAGCAAAACAAAATAACAAAGCCAGAGCTCTGTTGGAGAGATAACCTGTAAGGTGATTTAAAAATCATATGCTACAGTGGACATAGGTAATAGAAGAGCCTAAATAGTCTATTAAATAGAAAGTTAACTGAAATTATTTTTTATTGTATTTATATACAGTTGCCGGTTTGGGCATTATGGGTCAAGTATTGCCATTAGAAGTCATGCATTGAGGAACTGAATTGTCTATGCTCTGGTAAAAGCACTTTAGTTTTAAGGATGTCACTTTTAACTACGGAAAGTATCTAGTGCAATTTCAACTTATATATATTGTTTTAACAGGTCAAGTTTTCAAATAGATTCTATGAATTACTTGAAGAGAGCAGCCACAAAATAGGCCATAAATTACTTGATTATGCCCCAAGTAATATTTTAGCTGAGTTTTGAAATTTAAATGCCTCTTTGGACTTAAAAAATTTATTTCTATTGCATTATATTTCAGAAGAGAAGAGAACTTATCAGCCACTGCTCATCTTTTCTCCACATCTGTCATCAAACTCTTAGCTAGTTTTGTAATTATTATTTAGTACTTTTATATTTTTTCAAGGCACCCTGAAGTAATATTAATTATCATGACAAGCTTGCAGCAATACTGTTTGATTCTATAAGACTTTTTCTGGTGTCTCTGAGTTTTTGGCTGTCGTCTATTTATAAGAAAGTTTATTTAGCCGTGACACTGCTAAACTTCAAAAAGTTTAAAGTCTCCCAGATTAACAATGAACCACATAGCAAAGACGGGCCAACCTACATACAGAATTTAAATGTAAGCCCTCATGGGCTGAAGATCAGATTCTAAAGAGAACCATGATTCATAACCATAGTCTACGTTCTCTAAGGTGGAAAAAGTGTCTAGACTCCTGAGAGCGGGTGTCAGCAGTCTTTACCACAGTTGTTCTCAGTGTAGCAGGAGTTGTGGAAAACCATATCAGGGATTAAAAAGCTGAAGGGGACAAAGCTGTCTTTCAAAACACAAGAGACCCAGAGAATATGAAGTATGGCAGAGACCCCATGGTTTCCATCTGTTCAAAAACCACTTGGGTAAACATTTCAGTTGGTTTTCATTCCCTTCCCCCCCCCATCCTGCTGGTGTTTACTTACTATTCACTGCATCTGCGTGATACATTCTTATTAACTGAGAAAAATCTGCTTTTTCATAATTTGGATGTGATTGTACAGCCACTTGTCCTCTAATGATAATTACACCATCACATAATTTATATTTTACAAAGCACTGTCACAGACATTATTACATACGATCCCATGACAAGCCTGTGAGGTAGGTAGGGCTAGAAGCTATTCTAGTCATGAATAATTTGAGATTCAGAGCAGTTAACTGATTTTTTTTCCTCAAGATCACATATCTAATAAAATGCTGTTAGAACTCGAACCCAGGTCTCTTGACCTAAAGTCCAGAGATCTTTCTATTATTCTTGGATTTGTATTATCAGGCTTGTTAATCATCACATTCAAAGGGGAAAATGATGGTAACAATGCGAAAGGATTCACATTTCATTGGAAATGAGGATGAGAACTGAGACTCCCTATGTTGCCTTTCTGATTCAATCATAGAATTGTAGGATTTGATAATCAACAGAGCAATGAATTGATAAAACCATTTTTGTTATTATATACAAAGCCCTACTGTTACCTAAGTTCTTGATTTATGGGATCCTGGAGAATAATGCATCTTATTTTCAAACAGTTTTGGGGTAGGGAAGCTCTGGTCCCTCTCAATATGATTCTTTCCAATATCTTAACTTTCCTCATCACAAAATATTTACCATCTAATCTAAATCCTGACTGCTGTCATTTAGGCATACATCCTTTTGGTCAGTAGATGCTAGTGTACAATTTTTATTTATAGCTTTGGAAGGGAACAGGAAATATATTTGGATGATTTCTGACTGCTGACAAGCCCTAATAACTGATAGTTCCAGACACTGAACTGAATGTCCTTTGACAGGGATGGCTATTTTGAGGGGAAAAGACAGAAACTAGCAAAAACTTTTTTTTCAGGCAGGTGTGATTTTATGATGGCATTTTATGACAGAAACTAACCAAGTGTCCTTTATATGGTTTGTGATGTTATCAGCTCCTAGCCTGAGATTTCTTTCTCATTATTCATGTTTATTTGACTTAAAGCAAATTAAAAGTCAGACAGGAATATTGTGATATAATTTTGATTTTGCAGATGTAATAAGACACCTGAGTAACTTCAGAGAAGTTGGCTTCTTTTATTTGTGCTATTTAGTTCTGTTCTGAAAAATGCATTTGCCTTTTCAGAGGAGATATTGTGCTTCGCAGTATGGCTTGTGCAATTTTGAGCACTTGATCTGCACTTGATATTAATGGCAAACAAGAAAGCTCTGTATGTTATAGTTATTTTTCTAGCTGCAAAGATTTTAAAAACAGGATTTTAAAAATTAGTCTATTCTGAAGAATAAACTGTAACTGGAGTTCTCTGACTACCGTGTATACTGATGCATTTCTTTGAATTTTTTTCTTCAGCCTCTGCAGTAAGTGGTGTACAATTCATGGAAGGAGTTTGTGTTTTTCCATTCTGAAAAGACTTCTTTCTGAAGCCCAGTTTGTTATCACGGATGTTAAGTGCCAAAAACATATGTCACACTAAGTGAGCTCCAATAACACTTGTCACCTTTATAGCTTTTTTTTGGTGAGTGGTCCACTTTCCATGGCAGCAGATGACCCTGACCCTGACCAAATCTGATTGGCTCAGATGTGAACATCAGACCAAATGGCAGCATTTATAAACTGAGCCTTATGTCCCTTTCAAATTTACCTCCTAGTTGCTCTCGCCATTATGCCTTGTACTCAACATTCAGACACGTGTGTGAGAAAATGATCTATTTAGCTTGGGGTTTCAAGATGGTTCTTGATGATCTTGCCATTGTAATTCATTTTTTGAAACTTGAATCTGTAACCTCTTAATTTAGGATGATGCATAGAGAGCATATACTGAATATTAGGCTCAGCTTCTTTAAAATTTTTTATTTATTTTATTTTTGGCTGCGCTAGGTCTTCGTTGCTGCGCAAGCTTCTCTCTAGCAGCGGTGAGGGGCCTACTCTCTAGCTGCAGTGTGGGCTTCTCATTGCCATACCTTCTCTTGTGAAGCACGGGCTCTAGAGCACTTGGGCTTCAGTACTTGCACACGTGGGACTCTAGAGCACAGGCTCCAATTGTTGTGGCACATGGTCTTAGCTGCACCACATCATGCGGAATCTTCTGGACCAGGGATCAAACTCGTGTCTCCTGAGTTGGCAGGTGGATTCTTTACCACTGAGCCACCAGGGAAGCCCCAGGCTCAGCTTTAAAAATGATAAAATGGGACTTCCCTGGAAATCCAATGGTTAAGAATTCATGCTACTCCTGCAAGGGGTGCTGGTTTGATCCCTGGTCAGGGAACCAAGATCCTGCATGCTGTGTGGTATGTTCCCTCCCAAATAAATAAAAGTAAAGAGCAAGATTTAAAAAATGATAAATAATTCAAAAAATAAATTGTAAATTATATCTCACAAAATACAAATCACAGGCTCAGACAGATAATATAGCCTTGATTTGATTATAGTTCTTGGTAACAAGCCAATAGTTTTCAGCTGGGAACCATGCACATGTGCATGACCTTGCATGTATATGATAGGTCTCTGTAAAGACCCTCTGCAAGGGACTGTATCAGTCAGAGGTTAGTTCACAGCAGGGCCACTCTGAGTGTTGTGGGAATAGGAGATTTCTCATAGCAATTAGACCTGAAACAAACATGGGAGAAACTGGAAAGTAGGGTCCAAGGAGTTGGAGGGTCCAAGGAGTTCCTAACCAATTTGCCTAAAGTGCTGGCTGGATAAACAAGTCAGAGCTTACAGGGAAGTCTGTGTTGACTGATCTGGGAAGCTAAGCTCATCCAGCTGCCAAGTGGAACCATGGAAAAGTCTTTGGGAAACTGGAGTCTATGTGGTTACTCCCGCTGAGGGTCTACAGCGGAGCAGCTGATGATGTGCCTGGGGTCACTGTTGGCCAGTAGGGCCATCAGTTGTCGAGAAGAGCTGAACGTGGAACAGAGCAGAGTGAGAACAAGCTGGCACCTACCAGGCTCCTCTGCATCTGTTTGCTACTATGTCAGACTGTGATCACCTTCCAAGAGTAAAAGCTGTTGGCCAACTTTAACCTGGAAACCTCAGGGTTCTCAGCTAACCTGAGTGAACAAAGCATAGCATAGCATAGGATTGGCAGTTTCTACAGGGCTATGTAGGAAAGAAGAGTCACTGTTTGTAATTGAGAACCGGCACTATCCTAGTAGTGTCATTTGAGGGCAATCGAAAGGTAAACCCGTCGACCACCATCCCTCCATCCACCAGTCTGTCTTCAGTGGTGCCCAGGGTTCTTACCAGTCATCTCCATTTTGGGTTTAAGTATTATATCTATAAAAATTCCCAATTAAAATGCAAAATCTTACTGGGAGAGTTAATACTTTAAACCTTGTTAGTTTATCATTTATATAAACATGCCCTTATCACTTTGCTGGCCTGACATCTGAGAAGGTTTGGGTAAGGAAGACAGAGAAAGCTCCAGTGTTATCCTGAAAGTTAAGGATGAGTTGAGTATCTTGGTAGAAGCACCTATACATATATAAAAGGAGAAGAAAGAGTGCAAAAGTGGAATTTGCCTACCTAATTGTATTTCCTGGTAATAATTCTGCTTAGAATTAGGCTCTCCACTATATTGCTCAAGGGTGAAATTACAAATGGTACTTGTGAGACGTTACTATTCATATTTATGTTCATGAAGTTAACACGAGAATATTTAGAATCATGTTCAGTTTGTAAAGGTATATAATTGCAATGATTTGTTCTTTAGTATCAGAAAAATCAACTTATTTTTAGGTTGCCTGGTCTTCATACATATTATTTTCATCTAGCACTGCTGGATTCCATTATAAATCTTTGGATAGAACTTTAATAAGACAAGGGTGTTTATTAAGTTTCCCTTCCCTTCTTTTCTTTGCTGATGTGGCTTTAAACAAAATGCAGTGGTGATTTCTGTCTCTGACCTCTGGCTAACTGTGATCTCCTGTGATTGGGCTGAGTGCTTTCCTTTCATGGGCAAGATTACAGGCAGAGACAGGGGCACGGGAGGCAGCTAACTCGTGTTCTGGTTACTGTGAGCTGGAAGGAGAATTAGGCAAACATGATAGATTGACATCGAGGACATCTGAGGTGAGCAAGTCCTTCTAGTTTATACATGAGGCAGTAAGATAAATTAATAAGGAAGAGTGGCAGTCATTTATTCTGACTGGCATCAGCAGGCATCTCAACTAGGCTGTTGACAAAAGGTCACAACTCACCTGCCATGGAGACAACCAACAGTGAGGCTGGAGATGATTTGTTTTCAACAATTGTTTAGATACTTTGTGGCAACAGAAGAGTGTCTCTTTGCCTTTCCCGCTTCCTCTCCCACCCCTGGGCTCTTTAGCTCACTTGTGAGCATGCACGTGCCCGCTCTTTCTAAACACATGCAGAAGCAATAAATCAGCCAGTTTAAGAAGACCCGGCCAGCCCAACACAGATCGATTTCACAGGGAAGTCGATGGGCTGCTAATAGAATTACAACTACCTGTCAAAACAGGGAAAACATATCTGTGACAGTGACAAAGGGCAAATCAATTTAAGAAAGGATTTTTTTTTTCTTCCAGAGACAGATGTGGAGTACATGGGTGTCTCTGAGAGTCTGTAATTACGAATAGAAACCATATACTTGGACCGTTAAAGCTAAGGTTATGTCAATGATTCTGGATAAACTGACTCTTCCTTCTTTTCTAGATTGTCTGGTCACTGTAGCAATTTGCTCTGTAATAGAAGAAATATGTAACAAGAAGCTGCTGCCTGAAAACACGTTCTTTTAATTTTGTCACACACAGTAAGTTGGTTTTGTCCATTAGATAGATTATATTCTCACAGACTTTGCATTTTCAAGTTTCCTGTTGTGTCTCATTTCAGCCAAGGAGCTGAACATTGCCAAGGACATCTATCTGGCAAATTTTTATCTTCTCAGTTAACTTGATCATTTTCAGAGGCCTTGTAAAACTACTGGCAATGTGACTTTGAGTAAGAGGACTCTTTTTTCTTGCAAAGATTCCCTTTGCAAGAAAAAACTTCAGGCTTAGTTTCTTGCAAAGGGAATCTTAATCCTAAACAGAGCTTCCAGCCTAAACCCATTGTGTATAAACATGAGGCCTTTTCAGACCAAGGACTTGATTTTTAAAAACAATTTAATATGAATTAACTTAGCACTTAGCACAGCACCATGGACCTGTCTCT
>SJYW01016447.1:84806-107001 GCA_006410735.1 Raphicerus campestris | reverse complement strand
GGGGGGAATGTTGCTGTTACTCAACATGTTTTTCTAATGTTATGTGCCAGCCTGGATGGGAGGGGAGTTTTGGGGCGAATGGACACTTGATTATATATGGCTGAGTCCCTTCGCTATTCACATGAAACTACCGCAACATTTTTTATCAGCTGTACCTCAATACAAAATAAAAAGTTTAAAGTTTGGGGAGAAAAGAAAAGATTAAAACATTTTCTTGTGATTAAAAAAAAAGAACAAAGAAAATATCATGTGATAAGATATATATTTGATTTCTGCTCCCATTTCCTGGCTTATAGCTTCTAAAACCTTCTGAGTTTTTGAAGTGACAAGTATTGTTTTGTATGCTAAGAAGATACTTGTGGCTAGGGGATTCCTGGATAACCTCGAAAGGAGGCTGGTTGTCAAAAGAACCAAACAAGTGATTAAAAGTTGGGACTTCTGGCCCCATCCTCTGATCTCTGGGGGAGGGGAGAGGGACTGGAGGTTAACTTAATCACAAATGGCCGGTGATTTAATCAACATTGCTTCTGTAATGAAACCTCCATAAAAATCCTAATAGAAAGGATCCCTTCTGGATTGGTGAACACACAGAAGTGCTGGGTGGGTGGCAAACCCTGAGAGAGCATGGGAGCCCTGTGTACCCCCCACCACCAATACCACGCTCAATGCTTTGCTTCTGGTTGGCTGTTTCTAAGTTGTATCTTTATTTTTGCTTTACATCTTTGTGTGTGGGTGGGAGGAAGAAGATAATGACATATTTACTGTTTGATTAGAGGAGAGCTGGGATCTTATTTATTTATTTAGCTGGATTAGGACTTTCATTGGAAGTCAGATTCTTAACCACTGGACCATCAGGGAAGAGTCTCTGAGTCATATCTTTGATAATAAACATGTAATAGTAAGTAAAGTGCTTTCTTGAGTTTATTTATTTATTTATTTTTATTTTTTGGTGGCACCACATGGCATGTAGGACCAGGGATCAAACCCATATCCCCTGCATTGGAAGTGCGAAGTCTTAACCACTGGACTGCCTCTTTCCTGAGTTTTAGAACGTTATCAAATCTGAGGAAGAGGTCCTGAGTACTTTATAGTCGGTTTGTCAGAAGCACAGGCAATAATCTGGGGAGGTCAGTCTTGTGGCGATGGCATCCCACTCCAGTACTCTTGCTTGGAAAAGCCTATGGATGGA
This sequence comes from Raphicerus campestris, assembly GCA_006410735.1. NCBI lineage: Eukaryota > Metazoa > Chordata > Mammalia > Artiodactyla > Bovidae > Raphicerus > Raphicerus campestris. Next base: position 105,812 of record SJYW01016447.1, on the reverse strand, counting down.
AAAGCCTGGTGGGCTGCAGTCCATGGGGTCGCGAAGAGTCGGACACGACTCAGTGACCTCACTTTCACTTTTCATTTTCATNCGATGGCATCCCACTCCAGTACTCTTGCTTGGAAAAGCCTATGGATGGAAAAGCCTGGTGGGCTGCAGTCCATGGGGTCGCGAAGAGTCGGACACGACTCAGTGACCTTACTTTCACTTTTCATTTTCATACATTGGAGAAGGACATGGCAACCCACTCCAGGGTTCTTGCCTGGAGAATCCCAGGGACGGCAGAGCCTGGTGGCCTGTCGTCTATGGGTCGCACAGAGTCGGACACAACTGAAGTGACTTAGCAGCAGCAGCAGCAGTCTTGTGGGAATGAGTCCTTTACTTATGGGGTCTGTGCCAACTCCAAGTAGTTAGTGTCAGAACTGCTTGGTGTGGAAAGCGTGCACATTGGTGTCGGAAGTGGTGAAGTGAGTAGAAGAAAACAGGAGGGTTTTCCCTTTCAGAAACAAAAAGTAATCCCCTGTTGCAAGGAAATCTAACCTTATTGTAATCAAGAGGCACACTGGGTCTTATACTCACCAATTCTCAGCNTTCTTCTTCTACTTCTTCACCTTCTTCTTCTTTTTACCTTCTTCATGTTCTTCTCCTTCTTCCCTTCTTCTTCTTCTTCTCACCTTCTACTACTTCTTCTTCTTCTCACCCACTTCTTTTTCTTTTTCTCAACTTCTTCTTCTCTTTCTTCTTCTTCTTATCACCTTCTTCTCTTCTCACCTTTTTCTTCATTTTCTTCTTCTTCTTCTTCTTATTCTTCTCATCTNATCTTTGGAGAAATGCCTATGAGCTGTATAGAGATGGGAGATGGGAGAGGTCTTTTTAACACCATCAAGTGAAAAAAATCACAAATAATCCCCCCAAATCATTTCAACTTGTAATTTTAATAACGTAGATTCCTTATCATTGCACTATATATTTTTAAAACCTATGGAATAAAAATACTAAAAACTATTTCTAAAAAAATATTTTTAGGTTTTAAAAAATTTGAGATTTTGAGATTATCTGTGATTATCTGTGAATTTTTTCACCTGATGGTGTTAAGACCTCTCCCATCTTTATACAGCCTCATTAGATTCACAGTTGATTTTTACAACCATGCTCATGGTTACCTGTTGGTAGATTTGCCCACCAAGTTCTTTTTAAGGACCTGAAACTCAGTATATTTCTTAGATATGAAGATTTCAAGATAGGCGGTATTTTTTTTGTGAAACTTTGTCTCTGCTGTATTCTCTACACCATCACTACATTTATAAGGCCTATTTCCAAAAACAGGGTTTTTTTGTGTTTTTTTTTTCATTTTCTACATTAACTTGTTTATAATTTGTCTTCGCATGATTTCCTTATTTCTTTCTCTTATTATTCCTTCTTACTATGTACAAAATGTCTCACTGAAATTATTTATTCTAAACTTAGATTTTATCCTAGTTTCTGCCACAAACTAGATATCTAGTTTCCTAGTATCCTGACCTTTCTTTTTCAATATCTTTTCAATGAATAGCTATTAATTTTCCTAATTGCAAATTTTTAAATCAAAGAGATGAAAGCATATAACTCATTGTCATTGTATGTTTATTTTTAGTCATGCACAATAACTAATATAAATAATCTATTATGAATTTAATTTTATTTTTCTTTTATATGTATGATAACATTATATTGATTGTTTTCAAAATTATGTTTTAGGTAGTAGCAATTATCTCTATGTTTCATTAAATTTTGTGAAGAGGACAAAAATATGCTAATATTAAGGCAAGGGCTCTGATAGGACTGTCAACTATAGAGCTAGAACATAGTGAATGTCATTAACTGTATATATTTAAAATTTTATCATGCAATGTAATCTTATTGAATTTTTACAGACTATTTTTGTAGAGCAGTTTTACATTTACAACAAAACTGAAAGAAGAGCCCATAGATTTTCCACACATTCCCTATCTTTCATGTGTATTGCCTCCCCTATTATTCACAAGAATGGTACAATTATTTTTTACCAAGGATGAACCTACATCATAATCATCCAAAGACCATAGTTAACCTTACAATTCACTCTTCCCTTTGTGCATTCTTTGAGTTTGGGTAAATGTATAATGCCATGTGTCCATCAGTACAGTAATATACAAAATATTTTCAGTGGCCTTTTCATCTGTCCTCTACCCACTTATCTCTCCTTCAATCCCACTGTCACCACTTGGGAAACACTTGTTCTTTCTCCTCTTTCTATGATTTTTTCTTTTATATATTTGGAAATATATACTATGTAGCCTTTTCCTATTGACTTCTTTCACTTAGTAATATACATTTAAGATTCCTTCCTGTCTGTCTGGATGTACCACATTTCTTCAGCTATTTATCTGTTGAGGGACATCTTGATGACTTCCAAATTTTCAAAATTGTCAATAAATCTGCTCTAAACATTAATGAAGAGGTTTTGGTATGAATGTAAATTCAGAGCTTCTTTGGGTAAATGCTAAGGAAAATGATTGCTGTTTCATATAATAAGAGTAGTATAGGTTTTGAGAAACTGTCAAGATATTTTCCAAAATGATTGTACCATTTGCATTCCAGCTAGCAATGGGAGAGAGTTCCAGATGATCCACATGCTCAGCAGTATGTGATATTGTCAGTGATCTGGACTGCAGTCCTACTGAAAAATGGGTAGTGGGATCTCGTTGTAAATTTTATTTCCCTGATTACACGTAAGGTGGAGCATACTTTCATATGTCTAATTACCATCTATATATCTTCTTCATTAAGATCTCCATTTTTTTGGTTTGTTTAATTTTAATTGAAGAATAATAATTGCTTTGCCATGGCCCACTCCTTAATCAGGTTGCTTATTTTCTTATTGTTAAGTTTAACAGTTCTTCATATATTTTGGATATGTGCTCAGCTCCTCAGTTGTATTCAGCTCTTTGCAGCCTCATGGACTGTAGCCTGCCAGGCTCCTCTGTCCATGGGAGTTCCCAAGGAAGAATACTGGAGTGGGCTGCCATTTCCTTGTCCAGGGAGTCTTCCTGACCCAGGGATTGAAACCAGGTCTCTTGCATCTTCTGTTTTGGCAGGCAGACATTTTATTACTAGTGTCACCTGGGAAGCCCATATTTTGGATAGTAGTGGTTTTTCTTCTGATCTGTGACTTATGTTTCAATTCTGTTGATATTGTCTGTTACAGAACGGCTGCTGCTGCTGCTAAGTTGCTTTAGTCGTGTCCGACTCTGCGACCTCATAGACGGCAGCCCAACAGGCTTCCCGATCCCTGGGATTCTCCAGGCAAGAACGCTGGAATGGGCTGCCATTTCCTTCTCCACTGCTTGAAAGTGAAAAGTGAAAGTGAAGTCGCTCAGTCGTGTCCGACTCTCAGCGACCCCATGGACTGTGCCTTCCAGGCTCTTCCATCCATGGGATTTTCCAGGCAAGAGTACTGGAGTGGGGTGTCATTGCCTTCTCCAGTTACAGAGCAGAATATTTAATTTTAATGAAGTTCCGTTCATTCTTTCTTCCTTACATGGATTTCATGTTTGGTGTTGTATCTGAAAGTCATCACCATTGCCAAGATCATCTCGGTGTTTTTCCATACTATATTCTAGAAGATATATTTTTGAATTTTATTTTTATGTGTATGATATGTTTAGAGTTAATTTTGTTAAGATGTTAAATGTGTGCTTAATTTTTTTTTGCATATGGTAATTTAGTTATTTCTGCACCATTTCATGAAGAAGCTATCTCTACTGCATCGACCTTTGCTCCTTTGCCAAAAAAAGGTTGAGTATTTATGGAGATATATTTATAGGCTCTCTATTATTCTTTTCCCTTGATCTAATTGTATATTCTTTTGTCACTACCCATCTTGATTCTTATAGTTTTATAGTAAAGTCAGATAGTGTTACTCCTTCAGTATGCTTGTCCTTCAATATTATATTGGCTGTTCTGGGACTTTTGCTGCTCCACAAAACGTTAGTTAAAAAATTAAAATTCACAGTGGGTGTTGATTTGTTAATAGCAAAGTTTAAGCATTAATTAATAATCATTCAAGTAGCTTCAAAATCAATCTGAATTATAAATTTTAAGAATATGTGGTAAACTATAATTCCATCTTACCATCAGTTGATTTTTAGATGACCAAAGCTCCCTGATTATAACTCAGTTCCTTAGTCATTTTCAATCTGCTTCAAGGCCAGTTTAGAAAATTGCATGATTATTTAAATAAGATATATGTAAATTATATGCTTTTTAAAAAAGGAAGTGATGAAAAAAATCTTTGTTGAGGTTAAAAGTTTGTAACAAGGAATCCTTTTCTGCACCAAAAAACAAAACAAAATACAAACTCTGTTCATGGCTATTAGTGTCTATACCAAGTATGTTTTTCTTGTGGCAAATATATATGACAACATGATTATTACATTTGAAAGAAATCAAATGATCTAAACTTATGGCTTCTGTATACAATCTCCTCACCAACTCCTCTGGATTAAAATGGTCTATGGAAAAAAGAAAATCCTGAAGATTTAATAAAGAACATCAGTATACAGATATAAGAATCTCTTTAAGTATATAACTCAAATTTTAAAATATTAACAAATGTTGTTTGTTTTCTTTTATCATGCTCTTTTAAATATGTGCAATGCCTTGATACAATTAATGCTGTTGATCATTGACTTAAATGTGTTCCTTAATATTTCTTTCAGAATGTAGTAGTATTTTTTAAATTTATTTATTCATTTTAATTGGAGGACAATCTCTTCACAACACTTGGTGGCCCCTGCCACACATCAACGCAGATCAGTCATAGGCACAGATGCATAGTATTTTATGTGAATAATTCTACTAAAATTATTTTTCAAATTATCTGTAGAACTATTGCATTAGCACCAAGGGGGAAATGACCAGAAAACTGTCAGTAATTCTTTTAAAAATGTATGAATGATATTAAACTTAGTTAAACTGTGGCGTAAATCTCATATATCACTAATAGTCTATTACCGAGAAAAAGATTTTGATTGCTATAACAGTGCAGGGATTGAAATTCCCTGGTTTAGCTAATTTATCTATTCAGCGTCTTTAGTCAATAATGACTTTCATACATATGATTTTTGCTCAAGATAAAATCACAGTGAAAGTGAAAGTCACACAATCGTGTCGAACTCTTTGTGACCCCATGGACTATACAGTCCATGGAATTCTTCAGGGCAGAATAATGGAGTGAGTAACCTTTCCCTTCTCCAGGGATTGAATCAACCCACGGATGGAACACAGGTCTCCCACATTGCAGGCAGATTCTTTACCAGCTGAGCCACCAGGAAGACCCAAAATACTAGAGTGGGTAGCCTATCCCTTCTCCAGTGGATCTTCCCAGCCTAGGAATCTAACCAGGGTCTCCTGCTTTGCAGATGGATTATTTACCAGCTGAACTACCAGGGAAGCCCTAAAATCACAATGGCATTCACAAAATATATGCAAGGATTTCTTAACTACAATTTCCATATACAGATGAAAGTAAATGTTTACTTTTGTTTCACACCTAGATACACACATAATTTGGGGAAAAAACGAATTATCTGCTTACTTTCCTTTCCCTGGTTCAACTGATATTTTAAAAACACAATATTTTGTTACCAGATAAATGTATGCATACTGTATAGAGGCAGATGCACAGAGAAGTGATTGGTGTTTCCCAGTAAACCTTATTAGGCACGCTATTCAAAGCACTGGAGTCCATGCTCCAAAGACTGGACCACTGTAACATTTACTCTTAAAACTAGGTGTATTTATTCTTAAAGCTGTTACAGTTACCGTCCTCATTATAAATGTAAAATACTACCATATTCCTTTGCCAATTTGATTAACAGTGAAATTGTATTCTAAAGTGTACCTAAGGAAATATTTTCCAAGTCAGCAAGAGCATTATGCTATGTTTAGAAATCCACTAAAGCCAGCGTGCTCGCCAAAATCCTTTTATAAATATGTTGAAATAAAAGAAATCATTTCAAAAACTTAGCGCCTAAATCTTCAATTATAATTTCAAATTCTGGAGAAAATAAATAAATAAGACTAACTATCATAAAGAAAAACTCACTTGTCAAATATTTATTTTGCCATTCCAGTAAGGGACTGGAAATTTATGTGCATAGGTCATGCATGAGAATAGGGATTACAGACATGGTTTCTGCAGTGATTTGTGGACATTTACAGCATTTTGACTCTATGTGATCTGTTAGACTTACATTTTTTGGTCATTCGAAGTATGAGAGACTTGAGCTCATTATTCTTGAGCATCCCTTCATTAGTAATGGTATCTGTAGAACTCAGAGTAATGCCAAAGATAGACTGATGATATGAAAACAGATTTGTCTTTTATTTTCATTTGTATTTTGCATGAGAAGGTGACTTTACCAACTTTTGCAATTTATGGGGACAATAAAAGGTGTTTTCCCATAGTATTTTAGAAATTTTTAACATTTCATTTGTTTGTGATTATGTAGACTGAAAAGAACACTGTAATTAGGTTCAAAGAGATTATTAATATCGTGTTTGATAAGAAAGGGGCAAAGAGACAACTCATTTGAGCTTTGTCTTTATATGTCTTTGGACTGCAGCCTGCTACTCCTTCCCTAAGGTGGGGCTGGTGGAAAACAATGAAATTGCTTAATGGCAACACACTCCAGTATTCTTGCCTGGGAAATCCCATGGACAGAAGAGCCTGGTAGGCTACAGTCCACAGGGTCCCATAGAGTCAGATACAGCGGAGCAACAACTTCATTCTCACAAGTATCATTATAATCACTGTACTGTATCATAAATGTATGTGAATAACCTTTATTGAAAAAGCATTTTAGGCATAAAAAAAAGTGAGTAAAAACTACCAACATGTCTTTATAAAATGTGTTCCATAAAAACAGTACATTTGATGTACCACTTTTTGTTCAGGTTATGTATACAGAATCAACGCTTTCATATAGTATATATTTAATAAACATATATTGAATGTATATTCATTTCTGTTCCCAAGAGGAAATTGTCTTGTTTTCCTGTGCTCTGTTGAGAAAATATGCCCAACTATAAAGTTTGCCTGAATACTAAATGTGAAGGACACTGGAAATCTAATGCCCAGAAACAGAAAAGAAAAAATAAAAAGGTCACATTCGTTACAGAATAAATAAACAACATAGGTGTATATAGATATGTATGTATTTATTTTGAAAGATTTACTGCTATTTTATAAGGAATGTTTAATTCATCTTTCCTGATTTATAAGAAACAATTTATATTGACAGCTTCTAAAATTTATACTCTCAACAGTTCTATATTCAATGACACATTCTGATTGCTCAGTGATGCCTGGACGTCCCACTGATCAGTCTTACTAAAACGGTAAGTATTCTTTTCTTCTAAATTCACCATCATATTGTTTACTCTCAACATATCAGTACAAAAAAGGTCTTAATGACCCAGATGACCATGATGGTGTGGTTATTCACATAGAGCCAGGCATCCTAGCATGTGATATGAGGTGGTCCTTAGGAAGCATTACTATGAACAAAGCTAGTGGAGGTGATAGAATTCCAACTAAGCTATTTCAGATCCTAAAATATGATGCTGTTAAAGAGTTGCACTCAATATGTCAGCAAATTTGGAAAAATCAGCATTGGCCACAAGACTGGAAAAGGTCAGTTTTCATTCAAACCCAAACAAGAGCAATGTTTTAAAAAAATGTTAAAACATTTGCACAGTTGCCCTCATTTCACATATTAGTAAAGTTATGCTCAGAATGCTTCAGGCTAGGCTTCAGCAAGACGTGAATTGAGAACTTCCAGATGTACAAGCTGGGTTTGGAAAAGACAAAGGAATCAGAGATCAAATTGCCAACAACTGTTGGATCATTGAAAAAGCAACAGAATTCCAGAAAAACATCTCCATCTGCTTCATTGACTACACCAAAGCCTTTGACTCTGTGGGTCACAACAAATGGTGGAAAATTCTTTAAGAGATGGTGATACCAGACCACCTTACTTGCCTCCTGAGAAATCTGTATGCAGATCAATAATCAATGGTTAAAACCAGAGGTGGAACAATGGACTGGTTCAAAATTGGAAAAGGAGTACGTCAAGGCAGTATATTGTCACCTTGTTTGTTTAACTTCTATGCAGAGTACATCATGAGAAACGCTGGGCTGGAAGAAACACAAGCTGGAATCAAGATTGCCAGGAGAAATATCAATAACCTCAGATATACAGATGACACCACCCTTATGGCAGAGAGTGAAGAGGAACTAAAAAGCCTTTTGATGAAAGTGAAAGAGGAGAGTGAAAAAGTTTACCTGAAGCTCAACATTCAGAAAATGAAGATCATGGCATCCAGTCCCATCATGTCATGGGAAATAGAATGGGAAACAGTGGAAACAGTGTCAGACTGCAGTCAGATGGTGACTGCAGCCATGAAATTAGAAGATGCTTACTCCTTGGAAGAAAAGTTATGATCAACCTAGATAGAACATTGAAAAGCAGAGACATTACTTTGCCAACAAAGGTCCGTCTAGTCAAGGCTATGGTTTTTCTTGTGGTCATGTATGGATGTGAGAGTTGGACTGTGTAGAAGGCTGAGCACCAAAGAATTGATGCTTTTGAACCGTGGTGTTGGAGAAGACTCTTGAGAGTCCCTTGGCCTGCAAGGAGATCCAAGCAGTCCATTCTGAAGGAGATCAGCCCTGGGATTTCTTGGAAAGACTGATGCTAAAGCTGACACTCCAGCACTTTGGCCACCTCATGTGAAGAGTTGACTCATAGGAAAAGACTCTGATACTGGGAGTGACTGGGGGCAGGAGTAGGTGCNAAGGAGATCCAACCAGTCCATTCTGAAGGAGATCAGCCCTGGGATTTCTTGAAAAGACTGATGCTAAAGCTGACACTCCAGCACTTTGGCCACCTCATGTGAAGAGTTGACTCATGGGAAAAGACTCTGATGCTGGGAGTGACTGGGGGCAGGATGAGGTGGGGACGACAGAGGATGAGATGGCTGCATGGCATCACGGACTCGATGGATGTGAGTCTGAGTGAACTCTGGGAGTAGGTGATGGACAGGGAGGCTTGGTGTGGTGCGATTCATGGGGTCGCAAAGAGTCGGACACGACTGAACGGCTGAACTAACTGACTGATGAGTACCTGGGCTTCCCAGATGATGCTAGTGGTAAAGAGTGCACACTGCCACCCCCAGTCGCCTGCTAATATAGGAGACGTAAGAGACATGGGTTCTATTGCTGGATCAGGAAGACCCCCTGANGTGAACTCTGGGAGTAGGTGATGGACAGGGAGGCTTGGTGTGGTGCGATTCATGGGGTCGCAAAGAGTCGGACACGACTGATCGGCTGAACTAACTGACTGATGAGTACCTGGGCTTCCCAGGTGGTGCTAGTGGTAAAGAGTGCACACTGCCACCCCCTAGTCGCCTGCTAATATAGGAGACGTAAGAGACATGGGTTCTATTTCTGGATCAGGAAGATCCCCTGATGGAGGAGATGACAACCACTGCAGTATTCTTGTCTAGAGAATGCCATGGACAGAGGAGCCTGGCGGGCTACAGACTATGGGGTTGCATCAGACACGACTGAAGCTACTTAGCACCAGTAGCACCATGGGTACCTACTTCGCTTAAATGAAAGTCCAGAGTCCCTCTCTTTGGTGAAATCCTAATGTTTCCACTTTTTGTCTTACCTCTCTGATGCCAGAGTCTCCTTTTTCGAGTCTGTCCAACTACCAACTTCCCACAGCTGTTATCTCTCTCCAACATTGCCTACTGTACCAAGTTTGGTACATCTGCTAGTTTTGAACATTTCCTGTGGGCCATACCCTCTCACTACATTTCCTCTACTGTTTTCAGTCTCTCCATATTCTCCGTTAGCAAGTGGGCCTTTCATTCTTGCCCTTATTTTTTTATTTTTTTTCTTGCCCTTCTTTTAAGCTCTGATTTTGCTATTTTTCTGACCCATCTCTTAATTTATTGAAATCATATTTAGCTCTTAAGGACAACATAAACCTTACTTTCACTAGAAAGGTAATCTTTCCCTTTACCAACTCCAGTTTCTCTCTCTTTTGAATTGCTCTCGTAATGACAGTCAAAATCACTTAAATCAAGATTTAACTGCTCTCTAAGTTGTTCATTACTTTTCATTTTGCCTAACTTGTGGGCCAGGGTGACATCTCACCCTCCTATACATTATAAGCATTAGATAAGTATGTGTGGATTGGCAGCTTGTTCTTTGATGTTTATTAGAAGTTGACCCAAATTGATAACTACTTGAATATATTGCAAAGTTATTCCTTTGAATTAGTTAAGAATGGATTTATTTTTCCCACGTGAAGGGGTAAAATACATGCTCATCATATTCACAATATTAGTGTGATTTCCACAGATGTTACTGCAAATACTTGGTTTACAATAAAAGTTTCGGAATTCAGTTCTAAATGATAGGGTAGGGTTTTAAGAAGTTTGATAATGAAGGCATTTAAAATAGAAATGTAAATAAATGTATGAATATGCCTCAGACTGAGTCACACAACCTTCCAAAATGAATTGCAAAAATAAGGATTAAAATAATTTCTCAGGCTCTTACGGTTAAATTATAGTGAAGTGAAAGCATTTAGACGGGGGTTAGCGGCATTGCATTGTTAATTATAGTGGTTTCACTTGCTTTTGNCACAATATTAGTGTGATTTCCACAGATGTTACTGCAAATACTTGGTTTACAATAAAAGTTTCGGAATTCAGTTCTAAATGATAGGGTAGGGTTTTAAGAAGTTTGATAATGAAGGCATTTAAAATAGAAATGTAAATAAATGTATGAATATGCCTCAGACTGAGTCACACAACCTTCCAAAATGAATTGCAAAAATAAGGATTAAAATAATTTCTCAGGCTCTTACGGTTAAATTATAGTGAAGTGAAAGCATTTAGACGGGGGTTAGCGGCATTGCATTGTTAATTATAGTGGTTTCGCTTGCTTTTGTTCCAGTGCATTGTAATTAATGAAGATCTACAGCTCTGTGCTTTGTCTTGGAAAACATACACTGTTTTCAGAGGCATTGGTATAGCTATGATATTCCGCATTTATTTCTCAAGAATGACTCTTTTTTCACATAGGGGAGTCCATTGTTGAGGCAGCAACATGAAAATCACAGCGAGATTTGAGCTTGGACGGATCAGAGAGCAATTGACTCTATTCACATAGGCCTAACCTTGTCTTGATAACCCACAAATGTGGGCTATAATGACATCTGAGACATTGTTTAGACCAACTCAGTAATGATAGTATAATCATGCCTTAAAAAAAATTTTTCAAGCCCTATGAATGACTTTAGGATACAAGTGAGGAAAAGTTGGCAACAGCATAAATTAACTTATACCCTCTGGACCTGAATCTTAGTTTGGCCTGTGTGGTTATGTATTTGCCATAATTTTGATTATTGTGCTTGCATCTTGAATAGAAGGCTATAGCAAACTTTTGGGGAAAGAGACAGAAGGTAGGTGAGTAAAAGTATCTCCAACTTTAATGATCAAAGTGAAAGTGGCAGTGAAAATCACTTAGTCACATCCAGCTCTTTGCGACCCCATGAACTATACAGTCCATGGAACTCCAATGATACCAGTATTTTATAAGCACTAAATATTGAAGAGCTAATCACAAAAGAGAGAAGGTGGTAAGATTTCTGTCTCCTATAGAATTATTACATAAATGTAGAATTAATAATGATGACGATAACTTTCACCTTTTTCTCTGATGGGTCCCCTTTGCTAAGATCCTTCTGTATAAGGGCACTGGCTCCAGAAGAAAAGGCAATGGATTGGACTTAGCATGTGGCCCAGAAGAAACCTGATCGTTATCTGCTTACAGCCTTCATGAGCACCCGAGGGCTTTGTGCTGCTGTTGTTTTGAAATAATCGGTGTGCACACAAGAGTGAACATACAAATTGTGCTGCTTGATCCTTCCTCCCTGCTCTGCAGGGACCAACAGGGCCCCCTATGGAGAGGTGGATGGCAGAAAAATCTTCCTCTAACTCTCTCCAAAATTCCCTGTTGGAGACAGGTGAGCAGCCTAGTAGGTGCTGAGACTGATTGCCAGGACCTTTCTGTGAGGCCACTGGCTCGGATGTGACCCTCCCAACCTCTCCAAAGTGAGCCCTGGTCACTGTATGAAGCCTCTGAGAATTTTCAAAGATGTAATCGGTGGCCCAGAGGGCGGCAGCCAGAGGGCAGTTCCTTTGGTGCTTGGGAGTTGACCCAGTCCTCCGTGCCCTGGGGGGAAAAGATAATTGAACCCTCTCTCCTGAATCCACAGAGGCTTATGAGCTGCAAGTTGATAACAGCCCCATTTCCTCTCTGGGTGTTGAAAAAAGTGGGCTGATTTTGATATTTTGAAAAGAGTTTTAGAATTTTGTTGTAAGTGCCACTTAAGGTTTAAAAAAAAAGTACTTCCCTGTTTATAGAGGAAAACACTCCGTACATAATATGAAGAAGAAACTCTCTCAAGTCTGGAACAAGCTAATTGACTTTAGATTGTCTTATCAAAATATGAACTGATATCATAGGACTCCAGCAGATTTATCCACTGCAGATCTTTTACTTTAATTTATTGGTTACTTCACAGAATTGCCAACTGTATTACAGTCCTGGGTGCAGTGGGAAAAGCACTATCGTAGAACTCTTGAACAGATGTGCTACAAGAGTCTTTTCATTTCCTTTCTTAAACCCAAAGAATAATGACACTGCAATATCATGTGGCGAAAAGAGCAATAATTTGATAAACATTGTCTTTTCATTAGATTAGAGCAATTAATCTGATTCTAATTTGGCTGAAACATTATCATACTGGAGTCCCCAGAGCCCTGTGAATAATCTCTAAACACATTGGCACACTCAGAAGACAAACATTATCTCCACTCGCACTGTTCTTCCATATGGTCTCCTCCCACGGTGACGGAGGGCACCCTGCTGTTTCAATCAAATAAATGTCAATTATCTGAGATAGATTTTTAGTTCTCCAGCCCAGGCTTGCAGTGCAGCCAGAGTGACTTGGGTAGAATGGTCTGCGGCTCTTTCCCGCACATGCTGCCTGCGTTTTATAAGGAATTCACACCTTACCGTATCACTTGGCCTTCTGATAAATAAAATGGGAGGTTTCAGAGACTCTGTGTGTGTGTGTGTGTGAGAGAGAGAGAGAGAGAGAGACAGAGACAGAGAGAGACAGAGAGATTCTTGACTTTCATTTAGCTTTATTTGCTTATTTGGGGATGTAGAGAATATTTTTTAAGTTCAAGAAGAGATACTCTTCACTCTCCCTGATCTAAAAGAGGGTTCTTATGCATCTTCATGTCCTATTCAGTCACTTCCCCCTTTGTAGCAGCCCCTTCTGTCCCTGAATGGAAATCTGGACAAGATTTCAGAGATAAAACCTGTATCTGATAGCCAGTTTCTTTTGCAGGCCTTTCCTAGGACATGCTTGTTCTAAGTATGGTGGGCTTTGGTGGTAAGAGTGACAGGATTTTCCCACCAGCCCCGTGGGGGTTGCTGATGAGATCAGGGGCTGCACTGGACTCCAAAAGGCAGTGGAGGGAGGGAGAGCACCTCTGGAGCCAAAGAGAAGAACCTAGCCTTTTAGAAAGAGGGCTTGGAATATGAAGCTGACACCATCAATCTGAGCAAACGTAGACTGGGAAAAGTGGCGTGCTGAGAAGACTGTCAGTCCTACATTTCTTTGCAGAGCTCTCTATCTTGAGGGTGTCAATTATCAGGTGTTGGTTTTGTTATCAGACAAGCCCTTGCCTCAAAAGCTTGTAAATTTGCCCAGAGACCCGAGGGCCTCTCATGACTACATGTCTAGACTAAAAGCACTAGGTCACCTTCCTTGCTGCTGCTACTGTGACAAGCTGGCACAAAGAAAGAGACAGTCCATGGGGATCTGGACTAATACACTGTGGCAATCCAGCAAACGTTGTCAGAGAGGATTTCAGTTTCAGTTTCAATTGGCTGTGATCCTGAATCAAGGAGGAAAGCCACTGAAGGCTGAGTGAAAAAATACAGTCGCATCAAACCCCTGCTGCCCCTGGAGTGGTTTCATCAGAGATTGTCACTCATCGACAAACAAAGGTCGAGCCCCAGGTCACCCACTGCAGGTAGAGGGCAGGAAGTTCCTGACTCCAGAGGTGGGTCCTGTGCACCTGCTCTGCAAAGCAGGTGTGGAGGATGGGTATTTTAGCAACAGCTGGAACATTACATGAAAATAGTGAACGAACATTCTGTAGGCTGACATGTGGAGCAGGAGGCTTGTGAAGAGAAGACTGAGATGAATTAGAGATGGTGAGGTGCAGTGGTTAGATGTGCAGACTTTGGCAGGAGATGGCTTACATTCAAGACTTGAGGAGGTCAAGTACCACTTACTCCACAATCATAAGAAAGTTCCTTAGGCTTTGAATTCTCCGCTTCTTTATCTATAAGATGGAGATTGAGATGGTATCTAGTCCCTGTGTTTGTTGTGGGGACTGGATAAGGTAATGAAAGTAGTCTGGCACATATGTGCTCAGTTGAACACCTGCAGCTATTCTTAAAGAGCGGGGGATTCAGAAGACTTAACTTTGAATTGTGTGGCTCCACCACTAACCAGTTTTGTGTCTTTGACTAGGTCACTAAAATGGTCTAAGCCTTAATGTCCTAAGAATCTTACTGATATTACCTGGTTATTTTGAGACTCAGGTGACAGAAATTCAGTGTTGTCATGAGGACAGAGCAAAGTGTCTGTNGTGCTGAGAAGACTGTCAGTCCCACATTTCTTTGCAGAGCTCTCTATCTTGAGGGTGTCAATTATCAGGTGTTGGTTTTGTTATCAGACAAGCCCTTGCCTCAAAAGCTTGTAAATTTGCCCAGAGACCCGAGGGCCTCTCATGACTACATGTCTAGACTAAAAGCACTAGGTCACCTTCCTTGCTGCTGTTACTGTGACAAGCTGGCACAAAGAAAGAGACAGTCCATGGGGATCTGGACTAATACACTGTGGCAATCCAGCAAACGTTGTCAGAGAGGATTTCAGTTTCAGTTTCAATTGGCTGTGATCCTGAATCAAGGAGGAAAGCCACTGAAGGCTGAGTGAAAAAATACAGTCGCATCAAACCCCTGCTGCCCCTGGAGTGGTTTCATCAGAGATTGTCACTCATCGACAAACAAAGGTCGAGCCCCAGGTCACCCACTGCAGGTAGAGGGCAGGAAGTTCCTGACTCCAGAGGTGGGTCCTGTGCACCTGCTCTGCAAAGCAGGTGTGGAGGATGGGTATTTTAGCAACAGCTGGAACATTACATGAAAATAGTGAACGAAGATTCTGTAGGCTGACATGTGGAGCAGGAGGCTTGTGAAGAGAAGACTGAGATGAATTAGAGATGGTGAGGTGCAGTGGTTAGATGTGCAGACTTTGGCAGGAGATGGCTTACATTCAAGACTTGAGGAGGTCAAGTACCACTTACTCCACAATCATAAGAAAGTTCCTTAGGCTTTGAATTCTCCGCTTCTTTATCTATAAGATGGAGATTGAGATGGTATCTAGTCCCTGTGTTTGTTGTGGGGACTGGATAAGGTAATGAAAGTAGTCTGGCACATATGTGCTCAGTTGAACACCTGCAGCTATTCTTAAAGAGCGGGGGATTCAGAAGACTTAACTTTGAATTGTGTGGCTCCACCACTAACCAGTTTTGTGTCTTTGACTAGGTCACTAAAATGGTCTAAGCCTTAATGTCCTAAGAATCTTACTGATATTACCTGGTTATTTTGAGACTCAGGTGACAGAAATTCAGTGTTGTCATGAGGACAGAGCAAAGTGTCTGTAATATACATGGCAGCCGGCTATAGACCTCTAGATGCAAATCAGGCAAAGTGCCTTCTTCAGTGCTATAGTACAGAGCTACTGAATACACAGATTAAACATGCATTGCATGGGGAAGGGCTCTGAGGCTGTTCAAGTTTGCTAGGGCTGCCATAACGAAGTTCCACAGGCTAGGCAGCTTCAAAACAGACTCCTCACAGTTTTGGAGTCTAGAAATCCAAGATGAAGGGGTCAGCAGGACTGTTTCTTCTGAGAACTCTCTCTTTCTCTATTATTATTTTTTATTTATGAATCACATTGGTGTAGATGCTGATGATAAATTATAGAGGTCTGACTTCTGTCTTATAATTCAAATTTCAGTTTTTCTTAGGGGGCAAAACATTGTAGTAGCCTTATTGAGAGCCTAAACAAACTTGTGCACACTAAAAAAGTAACATCCCCTGGAGTCTGATGGCTCTAGGATTAAGTAGAATCATTAATCATTTTTTGATTTATTTTCAGAAGATTTATCATGACTGCCTGACCATTTCTTAATGTGCATATGTGTGTGTTCTCATCTGGAGAGGCAGTGTGATGCAGGACAAGATGATCACAGGAGTGTAAGGGCTTCCCAGGTGGTGCTAGTGGTGAATAACCTGCCTGCCAATAAAGGAGATATGAGATGTGAGTTTGATTCCTGGATTGGGAAGATCCCCTGGAGAAGGACATGGCAACCCACTCCAGGATTCTTACCAGGAGAATCCNGTGGTGAATAACCTGCCTGCCAATAAAGGAGATATGAGATGTGAGTTTGATTCCTGGATTGGGAAGATCCCCTGGAGAAGGACATGGCAACCCACTCCAGGATTCTTACCTGGAGAATCCCTTGGACTGAGGAGCCTGGCAGGCTACAGTCCATAGGGTCACAAAGAGACGGACGTGACTGAAGCAACTTAGAATACATACATGCATATACTAAGAAATGATTACCAAAAAAGCTGTGGTCAACATATATCACCTCATACAGTTACATATTTTTTCTTGTGATAAGAACTTTCAAGATTGACTCTCTTAGTGACTTTCAGATATACAGTACAGTATTGTCAACCAAAGTTACCATGCTGTACATTACATCCCCAGAACTTACTTAAGGAAATTATTAAGCCATTTCCTATCTTTTGATCACCTTCACCCATTTGGCCCACCCCTTTTCTTATTGGTTTGTAGTTGTCTTCATGTGGTCTTGTGTCTGGATGGGTCCTAATTCCTATTCTTAAAAGGATACCAGACACTGAATCAGAGTCAGGCCTAGGGAACTTCATATAACATAATTACCTCTTTAAAGGCCTTACCTTCAAAAAAGTCATGTTCTGAGGTCCTGGGAGTTAATATTTACACATAGGAACTTTAGGAGGACAGAACTCAACCAACGATAGTGACCCACATCAGGATTATATTCTCATGATACTCTCATTTCTATCAGATTTAAAAAAAGGAAGGTAATCAAAAGAATATTGAATATCTTGGCTGCTGTGGTCTAGTCCGCATTTATATAAATCTGCTGAATGATATTGAGAAAATCCTTCGCTATTTTAGAACAAAAGCTTCCTCTTCTCTCAAGTGCATTCCAACATTAACATCTTATAATGATTTAAGTGATATCTATCAATCTGTCCCTCTTTCCATCCTGACATCCATTCATCTCATCATCTCCACCCACTGATCTTCTCATTCAATCAACAAACATTTGTTGAGTACTTACTGTGTTCCCAGCACCAAGCCAATGTCTGGGAATACGGTGATGGATGGAATGCATTCACTTCCCTCAGGGCACCTGGTAGTCTAGTGGGAGAAACAGACAAGTAAAAAGTCCATGGATTTTCTCAATACCTGCTTCTACATGACAATCCTCCAAATATTTCAGGATGGCTAACATTTTGCACTTTTTCTTTCTTGGTGTTTTGTTTCTATATTGCAAATAGTCTAACTGCTTTGTTTATTTTTATTTTTTAGTCTTAATTTCTTTCAATATCACGCATAGAACACAGCTTCCAGACTTTAAATTTTTAAAATTAATATTATATAGTATTTTCTAGTTGCTTTCTAAAAAACTCAGAAATAAATAAAAGCTATATGGAGATACTTTAATGCCAGATACTTCCTTTGATTAGGAAGCAAATGATAATCAGAGTTTACCCATGCTGGGGTCTCACACTGATTTAATCTAGATCAAGATGGAATGTTACAAATTATATTGGCGTCTCAGTGTGTTTCTCTCCCGTGTTCTCCAGTTGTGTCTTTTAGCCACATTTATTGAGCTTCATTTCTTGTGGAGTGTTGTACTCGGAAAGGTTAGCATATATNTTTAATCTAGATCAAGATGGAATGTTACAAATTATATTGGCGTCTCAGTGTGTTTCTCTCCCGTGTTCTCCACTTGTGTCTTTTAGCCACATTTATTGAGCTTCATTTCTTGTGGAGCGTCGTACTTGGAAAGGTTAGCATATATTTCTTAATCCAATACAGAAATCATAACACTAGTAAACATTATTACAAAAGTATGAATGAAATCTACTAATCATGTACCAAGCACTTTGTGAACTATATCTCTTTAATCATTGTAACAATTCTATGTAATATTCACTATTTTATAATTTGAGACTACTGAGTTTTAGATGTTAAATGACTTGCTTAAGGTCACACAGCTGGTCAGAGGAGCCAGAGTTTATTCCCAGATCTCACTGATTCTAGAGACTTGACCCATAACCCCCAATCTTAAGCCCCTCTCTAAAAGGACTCAATTAAAGGTCAGGGGACTGCATGGTGGGTCTTCTGGGTTTCTCAGACATTAGAGTTCCCTTGTAGGGGTGATGTTAAGAGCAGATTTAGGCCAGGCCTCACGCAGATTCCACCTTGACAAATACGATATGGCCCTGTGTCTGGACCTCAGCTTTTCCCTTTCAAGATCTCACTTCTACTATTTTGTCAGGGTGATTAGGCTTCATAGAATAGACTCAGAAATTTCTAACTAAGTACAAAAGCCAGTGATTTATAAGCCACAGTGCCCACTTGCCATGGGAAATAGAATCAATTTTTAAAATCAGGTATATTTCTTTAACAAGGAGTTTTTCTGTGGGGGCTCAGCCACTCAGAAGGACAAATAATAATTCGGAAGTTTGCTTGGTGAACATTAGGATTTACAGCAAAGAGATTAGGTTTTGCCCAAGGGAAGTTTCTTCAGGCTAATATAGAGTTAATCCTTCTTTGCCCTATGGTTATTTCTTCCTAAATTACTGGAATCCATCTTCTAGACTCACAACATAATTTTCTTTGGTCACTGTTAGACTCAGACACACTGACAGTCTAACCTCCCAATTCTCTTTAGGCAGTATTTCTCTTCTGGAAATATTTATTATCAAAGGCATCGCTTGTGGCATCCTTCATGTAACAACATGCTAAGTTATTGTCTGCCTTTACTCGTTTACACTGTAGGTTGTCTACTCCTTAATGAAGTTGGGATTGGACCTTGTGTTGGATGTTAGGGTTGAGTCATCCATTTCACAGCAGGGGCATTGACCTTGGCTGGAAGGATGAGCTCTAATTAGGCTAAGGGAATCACAGTAAAGCGTTACTCCCAAGCCAGCACCAGTTTTAGTATGCCAGACTTAAGTTGGTCTGCCATTTCCTTAGCTAGAGAGATGGGTCAAAGAATTTGTATATATTCCAGTATGGGCAAAGGGATATGAATTGAGGGGAGGGCATTTTAGGGGGGCGGGGGAATCACCTACTTTTAATAGGGATCCATAGAAAGAGTAAGGGTGTGAGGATAGAATGGTTGTAACTACTTTTCTGCCAATCTAAATGTGAAGAACCCGTGCAGGGGGAATGAACATAGAGCAATGCAGGGGAATGGGGCTGGAGTCATTGTATTCACTCAAGCCCAAACTCCAGCTTACTTCTGGACATGTGAGCAAATACATTCCTTCTTTGTGAGAACCAGTTTGATTTAGGTTTTCAGGTGCATGCAGCTAGAAGCATATTAATTGAACAATGACTTTCACAAATTTACTTCGAATTCACAATCCACCAAGGAAATTTCTGCAGATGGCCCAAACCTATCCCTTAGATATAATTTTTTGATACTCTCAGTTCAATGAGTAAGATCTTTTACTCATTGACCATTAGATTATGGGTCCGATTTGGCTTTTATGCAATTTTGTAGATATTAATCCAATCATAACTCACAGAAATATCAGCACAGCCATTTCACTGAGCTCAAGGCAAGAACTGTTCTTTAAGTATACCTATTTATCAAACAAATACATTTTTCCTTGGAACCATCAGATTACCAGTTCCAAAAGTGTCCTAGACCTCCTCCTGACACTAAGAGCTTCTTTATTTAGCACTGGCTCCACAGACATTCCCATTCCAGTATTCTTGCCTGGAAAATCCCATGGATGGGGGAGCCTAGTAGACTGCAGTCCATGAGGTCGATAAGAGTCAGACACAACTGAGTGTCTTCACTTTGACTTTTCACTTTCATGCATTGGAGAAGGAAATGGCAACCCACGCCAGTATTCTTGCCTGGAGAATCCCAGGGTGGGAAAGCCTGGTGGGCGGCTGTCTATGGGGTCGCACAGAGTCGGACACGACTGAAGCGACTTAGGAGCAGCAGCCACAAACATTGTCAGAAGACTTTACCACCTCTGGATCCCCAGATAAATCAGATTTAGTGCCCTGTTGTTCAGGATCCAACCAGAATCACATGTATCATCAAAGTGCTGGTTCCTGATGTAATTAAGAGGCTATGCAGCAAAGTGAATCAGTGTATTATTTGCTTCATAGTAGGCTCAGCAGCAGCAGCAGCAGGCTTCAGCAATACGTGAACCGTGAACTTCCTGATGTTCAAGCTGGGTTTAGAAAAGGCAGAGGAACCAGAGATCAAATTGCCAACATTCGCTGGATCATCGAAAAAGCAAAAGAGTTCCAGAAAACATCTATTTCTGCTTTATTGACTATGCCAAAGCCTTTGACTGTGTGAATCACAATAAACTGGAAAATTCTTCAAGAGATGGGAATACCAGACCACCTGACCTGCCTCTTGAGAAACCTGTATGCAGGTCAGGAA
>SJYW01016447.1:45477-71588 GCA_006410735.1 Raphicerus campestris | reverse complement strand
AGAATTCTATGTTATTTTCCAAAGACTTGCTTAATGAATTAAAATTCTATATAAACTTTAATCTTGTTGACTTTAAGTTCTACAGTTTTAATTTGGTATGTTAATCAAAGACTGTTCTCAGATCACTAGAACATTTTAACCAATAATCTTATTCATATATACAAGCCAGGTATAGCTTGTTTTTTAATTCCTATAAGCCTCTGTGAATTTGGATGTTATTGAAGCTGTTAAAACTATCCGTGAATTCTTCCTGTCTAAAGTATTTTCTGTATTCACTCTCATTTACTATGGTAATTTACAACATAGGTTTAAATATTCAGAATATGAATAATCTTTCTATTTATGCATAAAGAACCACTTCCTCCATGAAGTCCCACAACTACTTTGATCTGCAAATCATATGCTAATTTAAATCTTTTCTTTTTGTAAATTCAGAGCTCATATCTTTAAAGATGCCCAGGGAATTTAGTCACCCTATGAAGCAAAAAAAAATATTCTTAAGAGTTATTAACATCTTTATTAATTTAAGGCAGTCATAACTGCAAGAATATAATCTTGAGATTCTTAGTCCTATTTTGTAATCAGCATCGTTGGAAATTAAAATTAAGTGCTACCTGTTAGAAACCACTGTGGAAACAGTNATCTTTTCTTTTTGTAAATTCAGAGCTCATATCTTTAAAGATGCCCAGGGAATTTAGTCACCCTATGAAGCAAAAAAAAATTCTTAAGAGTTATTAACATCTTTATTAATTTAAGGCAGTCATAACTCCAAGAATATAATCTTGAGATTCTTAGTCCTATTTTGTAATCAGCATTGTTGGAAATTAAAATTAAGTGCTACCTGTTAGAAACCACTGTGGAAACAGTTTTCTCTTGTGGAAAATAAATGTAGGTATCTACAGACATCACCATGCATGTGGTATTATTAGAAATGAACCATTCTTCAGTATCTAGACTTGTGGAATATCCTAGTTCTCTTTTAACTACTAAGTGAAGCTTTTGAAATAGCTAATTGTGCTTAATTTTTTTTAATTTATAAATAATAGTACCTTCCCTCTTGAAATGACTTTTGTCTGTCCATATGTGTTGCCTTTTGCAGCAGATCCATTCTCGGGTCTGTGCTATTCAGCATGACACTACAAAGTGAGCCTCCCATGGAAATGATTGCTCCAGGAGTGTGGGATGTAAGTCAGCCATCCCCAGTGACCCTGCAGGTAAGTGTCAGGCTATGAGATTAAAGTACACACAGCCCAGATTACTTGATAAATAGCTTGTTGTCAATTATAGAAACAATTTTCTTCCAGGATCACACATTTTAATAGTCTTCTCTTTCTCCGGCCTGCTGGGATCTGTAAAACCTCTATTGCTTTTATTTTGCATTCAGTGTTCTTAAAGCACTTTTCTCCCAGTTTATATAATAGCAATTTCAAGCCATTCTCCATCCAAAACAATCAGGAAGGAAAGGAATGGACTGTTGCCAGGAGTCTACTCATTATACATATTCATTTTTCTTTCCATTGTCTAAAAACAGTCATTAGTATATATTATTAGCTTGGTACCTTATTCACACTTACCTCTTCATTATGTCATATTACCTTAAAATCTCTTTTGTTACGTGTTTCCTAAATGACTAGCCATTAAGCTGAATAGTAGGGGGAGAAACAGCAAACCAAATCCTTCCTTTTTCCTTAAAGGCTCTCTCCTTTCTGTGATTTGTAATCATGAATGAAAGGTAATTAATGATTTTGGGCTTTCATCCTTTCTGCTCAGAGGATTTTTTTTTTCATTTTCCTCCCTTTTTTTCATGCTGGTAAGTGATCAGGTTCATCAGTTACCTGAAGCCTACCCGCTCCTATACATGGAAATGCAGGGAATACAGACTCTCCATCTGCGTGGGAAAAACTGGGCTGTGTGCCGTAACACAGGACTTTTCAACCTCTCACTATTGACATGTTGGATGGGATGAGTCTTTGTTTTGGAGGGTGCCCTGTGCACTGTAGGATATTTAACAGTGTTTTGGGTTTTACCCACTAAGTACCAGTAGAACCTTCCCAGTTCTGATAACCAAAAATGTTTCCACATACTGTCAAATGGTCTCTAGGGATAAAGCCCTCAAGTGAGAATCACTATGCTGGAGGAAATTAGTAGAGTCTATAGGTTTGCAGAATTTCCAGGTTTGGGGTAAAGGATGTGAGGGAGAAAGTTTAGCAACATAGCAACATGGGAAGTGAGCTGTTAAAAATGGCAAAGAAAAGCAGCACTAATAAGAAAACGTGACTTTCACTTTGCAAGATGGAAGAACCTCCCCCTCCAGACAGTAGCTGAAGATCCACTTCTAATCCATGGAATGGGGTGATACACACACACACACACACACACAAAACAGTGTTACAAAAGAGAGACACAGAAAGAACTTCTGATTGTGGGGGTAGGGGATGGAGAATGAAGGATGGGAGTTAGGAAGTTTGAGGGATGGATACATACACACTTCTATACTTAAAATGGATAACCAACAAAGACCTACTGTACAGCACAGGGAACTCTGCTCAATGTTATGTGGCAGCCTGGATGGGAGGGGATTTGGGGGGAAATGAATACATGTATATGTATGGCTGAGTGCCTTTGCTGTCCACCTGAAGCTATCACAACATTGTTCATTGTTATGTTAATACCTCAATGCAAAATAAAAAATAAAAGCCAGATGTTGTCAAAAAATAAAGCACACACACACGCCAAAGAAGTAGTTGATTAGGCTGGATCTTGGCATAGCATTCTAGACACTCAACAGATGATGACTTAGTGATTAGCAGGTNGGAGGTCAGAAGTCTGAAATGAGTCTCAGGTGTAGGCAAGGCTGTGCTCCTTTGGAGAGGCTCCAGGAAAGAATTTGTCTTTCTCATGTCATGTCACTCTGACTCTGATTCTCCTGCCTCCTTCTTTCACTTATAATAACCCTTGTAATTATATTGGATAATCCAGCCTCACCTCTCCATCTCGGGGCAACTGATTAAACCAAGCTTAATTCCATCTGGAACCTGAATTCCCCCTTGCCATGTGCTAGAACATATTCACAAATGCTGGGACTTAGGATGTGGATACACTGGAGGAGGTGATGTCTTGAGTTTGTCCATTCCTATAGTGCTGAAAGGTCAATATACAACAATAAAAATGATTGAGAGGATGTCTAGAGTATAAACAAAGCCTAATTAGATGTCCTCTCTATCGTTTTATTATTGTATATTGATCTTTTGACACTGAAAGTAAAAAAAGGCTAAGAAAAGCTAAGCAAAAGAGGAACTTGAACAGGAGTCAACATTTACACCAAGTCGTGCACATGTTCTGCTTTCAATTAACCTTAAGAATATTTATGGTATATGTAAAAACAAACTCAGCCCTAAGAATATTGTGCTGGAGGGCTTATGTGTGTGAGTGTGTGCGTCTGTGTGTTTGTGTAATTATTCTATATAAACATTTTTATTGGTTATAAATCTTATACAAAATCATGTAAAATGAATGCTGGAGTTTGTTCTATGCTGCTCCCAGGGTTTATTTTTTGACTTTTAGTGTATACCTTAGATTTATGAGAACCATATTTTCTGAACCCAGAGTTTGTAAAATGCAAATGTCCATATGGGTCATGGGGTAAAACAAATGAAGTTGAGATTATCCTGGGGTAACTATTTTATGTAATTGGCCCAAAACCCATCAGATCTTATTCTGAAATGTCTCCCCCAGCTATTGTCACCAATGTTCTCATGACCGCCTTTTTAGACCAGGCCAGGACCACCGTGCATGCGTGCTAAGCTGCTTCAGTGGTGTCCGACTCTTTGTGTTGCTATGGACTGTAGCCCGCCAGGCTCCTCTGTCCATGGGATTCTCCAGGCAAGAATACTGGAGTGGCCATGTCCTCCTCCAGGGGCTCTTCCTGACCCAGGGATTGAACCTGCATCTCTTATGTCTCCTGCATTGGCAGGCGTGTTCTTTACCACTAGCGCCACCTGGAAAGCCCAGGACCACCACACCAGCTCTCTAATTNCTCCTCCAGGGGCTCTTCCTGACCCAGGGATTGAACCCGCATCTCTTATGTCTCCTGCATTGGCAGGCGTGTTCTTTACCACTAGCGCCACCTGGAAAGCCCAGGACCACCACACCAGCTCTCTAATTTGCCTTACTCTGGTGAATCTGGATGCAGAGAGTGCAGTGTTTAAGAAAGAAGCTTCTGGAATCAAATAATCTAAGTCCAGCCTTCTGACTATTTACTAGGTGGATGGCTGTAGACAATTACCTCATCTCTGTAAACCTATTTCTTTCCTGATCAATGGGGATGGTACTGATCTCACAGAGCTTTCATGAGGTTTATACTAAATTAAGGAGTACACAAACTTCTCTAAGACAGCTAGTTATCAAATTATTGATTATCAGATCCAAATCTACCTCTGTTGCCTTGATTTTTCGTAATAGAGTTGGACCTTTTGCTAGCTGGGGCAATATTCAGTTCAGTTCAGTCACTCACTCGTGTCTAACTCTTAGTGACCCCATGAACTGCAGCACACCAGATCTTCTTGTCCATCACCAACTCCTAGAGTTCACTCAAATCCTTGTCCATCGAGTCAGTGATGCCATCCAGCCATCTAGGCTTTGTCAAGAGATGGCTCCAGAGGGAATCCTCAAGGCAAACAGATAATAGGACTTTTCTTACCAATTCTTGTGTCTTTTTTTTTTTTTTTTCCTCCTAAGGCACGGCTATCAGTGGTAGCAGGGAGACCCAGTGGAGTTCACCCTCCAGTGAGTTTCTCTGGCACTCCAATGGGCAGTTTTCTACATGCCACTCTGAGTTGTCTATACCCCAGTAAGCAACTTCCAGAAGATCATCTCTGACCTATGCTGGCACGTCACTGGACAGCTTCCTGTGAAATAGCTCTGGCCTACAACATCCCGGAAACCTTGCCAACCAGTAAGCTCTAATCATACACTCTCTAGGACTGAGGCCTGAATCTCAGCCTTAAGGGGAGCTGGGGTGGTGGAGGTCCTTTTCCAAATTTGTTTCTTTTTTAGTTATCTTCAATTTAGAAGTATTAGTTGTTCTCAATATTCACTATTATTGTGTTCTTTGGTCTTCTTTTTTTCTCATTTCATTATTAACCACCTTAATTAATAATAGTTTATAGTAAATTGTCCTTATTCAAAATACTGATATGGTTTTTGTCTTCTGAGTGAACCCTGACTGAGATATTAGCAAACAATAAACAGAAAAATAAACTTTTGAGATACATGAGACACATAGATAATCTGAAAGTGATCACAAAATAATTATGTGTGAAATGAATGAAGTACTAAAAGAAGTAATATAAGCCATAAATATTAGGGCCCTATGAAAAAAGAATATAATATTGAGATTGAAAAGAGGGCTTCCCTGGTAACTCAGCTGGTAAAGAATCCACCTGCAATGTAGGAGACCCCACTTTGATCCCTGGGTCAGGAAGATCTCCTGGAAAAGGGATAAGCTACTCACTCCAATTTCTTGGGCTTTGCTGATGGCTCAGATGTTAAAGAATCTGCCTGTAATTCGGGAGACCTGGGTTCAACTCTGGGTTGGGAATATCCCCTGGAGAAGGGAACAGTTACCCACTACAGTATTCTTGGCTGGAGAATCCCATGGACAGTGGAGACTAGCAGGTTGCAGTCCATGGGGTTGCAAAGAGTTGGACAAGACTGAGCGACTTTCACTTTCACTTGAAAAAGAACTAAATAAAATGTTTAGAAATTTTAAAAAAAGTAATCATTAATTAAGACTTAAGTGGGAGATCTAATATCTGGTTAGATTCTGATTAACAAAGAATTGATGACTTTAGGATAGACTTGAGGAAATTGTCCAGGATGTAGCAAAGAAATTAGAAATAAAATATTAAAAAGAAAAGAAGTACAATAGAATAAAATAGAATGGGTGCAACTGAATAAGATGATCCAACATGTATCTAATAAGAATCTTCTTTTTTCCCTCTCTCTGTATCAGCTGTATCTACAGCTATATATCTATAAATATATAAATTTTATATATTTTCAGAAAGATAAAATGAGGAAAGAGACAATATTTTGATACAGATTAAGAGCTTTTCAGAACTGAATAAGTACCAGTTGGGTTTATTCTAGGATTGTGTGTGTGTGTGCATGCGTGTGCTCAGTGGTGTCCAACTCTTTGCGATCCTATGGATGGTAGCTCACTGTATTCCTATGCCCATGGAGTTTTCCAGGCATGAATACTGAAATGGGTTGCCATTTCCTTCTCTAGGGGACCTTCCTGACCCAGGGACTGAACTCTTGTCTATTCTTGACCAGTGCACCACCTGGGAAGCCTATATTCTAGGATTACAGAGATAATTTAATTTTATAAAGTCTAGTGGAATTTACCATGTTAACATATCAACAGAGAAAAATTTTGTTCATCTCAGGTTAACAAATCTTAGAAAACCATGAATAAAAAGATACTTTACTTAAAGAAAAGATTTCTACCTAAAACTTAATGTGAATCTCACACTAATGATGAAACATATGAAATATTCTTTTAAAGTCAGGGATAATTTAGGATGCCTGCTATCACCACATGGCATGCTGCTGCTGCTGCTAAGTCACTTCAGTCGTGTCTGACTCTGTGCGACCCGATAGACTGCAGCCCACCAAGGCTCCCTTGTCCCCGGGATTCTCTAGGCAAGAACACTGGAGTGGGTTACTATTTCCTTCTCCAATGCATAAAAGTGAAAAGTGAAAGTGAAGTCCCTCAGTCGTGTCCAACTCTTAGTGACCCCATGGACTGTAGCCTACCAGGCTCCTCCGTCCATGGGATTTTCCAGGCAAGAGTACTGGAGTGGGGTGCCGTTGCCTCCTCCGTCAACATGGCATAGGGAATGGAAAAATAAGAAACCGCTGTCACAGGGAATTCCCTGGTGGTCCAACATTTAGGACTCTGTGCTTTCATTGCTGAGGGTTTGGGTTCAAGCCCTGGTTGGATAACTAAATCCCACAAGTTGTGTGAAGCAGTCCAAAAAAAAAAAAAAGAGGAAGAAATCACTGTCATAGATTGTATAATTTTGCACATATAAAATTTCACGAGAATCTAGTTTCAAATTAGTAGAAATAATCAGACAGTNCCAAAAAAAAAAAAAAAAAAAAAAAAGAGGAAGAAATCACTGTCATAGATTGTATAATTTTGCACATATAAAATTTCACGAGAATCTAGTTTCAAATTAGTAGAAATAATCAGACAGTTGAAGGTTATTGTCTACAAAAACTATATACAAAGTTAATAGTACTTGTTTACATCAAATACAATTGATTTTAAAATAGAATTGTTAAAATAGCCTATTTTTCTAGCCACAAACTATAAAATACGCGAGATTAAATTTAACATACTATGTATAGGAATTTTCTAGAAACCTAAAATGTTACTGAAGCATTTATGCTGTGCTGTGTGCTGTACTAAGTCACTTTAGTCGTGTCCAAGTCCTTGCAATCCACTCTTCTGTCCATAGGATTCTCCAGGCAAGAATACTGGAGTGTGCCAGGCCCTTCTCCAGAGGAAAATATAGAAAGATCTAAACAAATGGAGAACTATGCCAAGTTTTTTTGATAGGGAGTCTTGGTATTTTAAAATTTTGATCCTCAAAAATCCATAAAACCAAAGTTAGCTTAATCTAATTCTTAAATTTTCTCAGGACTTGACAAAATTTTTCAAAGATTAAATGGGTGATGGATAAAGGGGCAAGGATAACTAAAAGAAAATATTTGAGGAAGATTAAAGAGAATGAACTTTATCATTTATCAAGGGTTGTTATAAAGGGATAGTCATTAAAATGTATTGTATTGCCAGAAGGATGCACAAATATTTCAATGTAACAGAACAAGGGGCCTACAAACAGCTGTGTGTATATGAGAAATGAACATACAAGAGCAGTAGGTTCAAGTCAGTAGTGAAAGATCAAATAGTAGGTGATGATCATAAAATTGACTACTTACATTGGAAAAATAAATTTGTGAGCCTACCTTATACCATACATACAAGTAAATCCTACATGGATTAAAAATGTAANTGTGTGCCCGCATGCATGCGTGTATGTACTCAGTCATATTTGACTCTTTGTGACCCCACAGACTAGCCTGCCAGGCTCCTCTGTCCATGGGATTTCCCAGGCAAGACTATTGGAGTGGGTTGCCATTTTCTCCTCTAGGGGATCTTCCCGACCCAGGGATTGAACCCGAGTCTCCTGCACTGGGCAGGTGGATTCTTTACCACTGTGCCACCTGGGAATCTCAATTTCTACTGTGGTGCACTTATATATACAAGGTAGCACACTTTAAAAAAAAATGATGTACATATTCACAGGTTTTGATGTAGACATCTACAAATTTTCTCCTACAATGCTTTTGTGTATCACAGTAGTGGCATTCTTTCCTAGGATTCCATAATGAGGNATTGGGCAGGTGGATTCTTTACCACTGTGCCACCTGGGAATCCCAATTTCTACTGTGGTGCACTTATATATACAAGGTAGCATACTTTAAAAAAAAATGATGTACATATTCACAGGTTTTGATGTAGACATCTACAAATTTTCTCCTACAATGCTTCTGTGTATCACAGCAGTGGCATTCTTTCCTAGGATTCCATAATGAGGCTCTCTTCTCTTGTTTACTATATTATACCGGAGATTCAGAGCAGCTGCAATGGCTAGGGGGATCCAGGTAGCAGGGCTGCAGTGAGTGGATGAAGGCTGAAGATGAGTTGGGGCCACCTTTTAATGGAGAGCCATCATCTTCTGTTATCTCACTTACCCCACATGTGTTGAAGGGGACCTGCTGAGAACAATAATGTCAAGGGGACCTAAAGCTTAATATAATTGACTCTGGGATCCTGGCAAGGCAGGTGCTACCTGGCTAGACCCCACTCAGCTCTTAGGGTGCAACATGGCACAATAAAGCATTGTTGAGTGTTAACACAGAATTTAATCACTTGCTGTTCCTCTTAGATAATGTTCTCTCTCAATTCTTGAACTTCACCTGTATCTCAAAAAGTTTATTTTCTGCAGATTGACTACATTGTATCCAATGTAGGCCCACTCCCCCTACTCCTCCCAAGCAGACTGGTGCACTTTGCACTAGCTGACATTGCTTGTTCTTAACTGTGACCTGGGGAATAGTGGATTGTTTCTAACATGCTCAGAGTAATTCTAATTTCCTGCAAGTGAGTATCCATGTGCCACTTCCTAGTTGAATTCTGATGGAGAAATTCATTACTGACTATGGTGGAAATCTGAAATTTGCAGCCCATTGTAGACTTAAAAAAGGAGAGACCCGATGCAGAGAAGATGCATACTTCTCCTCCGACAGCCTTATTCTAATCTTCATTCAAGTTCTTTCTTCTTGCTCTCCTATATTTGTTGTAGTTTATACAGAATACAATTCAGTCATTTTGTTTCCATTTGCAGTTCAAGGACATCTTGGCATTTCCTTCTATTTCTGGCTACTGCAGCATATTGCTGTTACTAAGTTTATAGACTCTGCTTTTGTTTGGGAAAATGATCTGATTTTTCAATAGAGGAGGATTTAGTCTAATATACTTTAAAATAAAAAATTTTAAATTGCCTTTTTACTCTCTACTTAGACATTTAGTTGATTCTCCTGCCTACAATTCTTTATGGATGAGATTTTCATTTAACACCACGATTTAGATTAAATTACTTTCTTAAAATCACATTGCTCCCATCGTATACTTAGTTTTCTAATTCCCATATGTTCCAGTATTGCCGAATCAACTTCATCTATATAATGTGACTGAAGAGGCAGCCTTCATTCACCACACAGCAAATCTGTTAAAGTGGTAAATATTATCCATTTCTATTATTAGAGCTGAAATAGAATTTTCCCTTGCTGCATTTGCAAGATGTAACATAATTAGATAGCCAGCATGGAAAAGTCAAAAATAGTGGAAGCTAACGGTTGTCATATCTGTACCAGGGAAGCTTGAATTCACTCTGCCTTGCCTGGCTCCTGACTGGTTCACACAGTGCCCCGGGCCATCTCATTCCCTGTGTGAATTATAGGGTGCTATGTGAGCTTTGCAGGTATTGAGGTAAGGAAGCGTGAAGCAACGTCTCCAATTCTATATTCGTTTCCAGACTGAAAGACAACAGGAAATTCTTACTTGATGTTTCAATTCTCTTTGGCTTCCAACAGACACACCTTCCCGGCTCTGAGAAGTAGCCAAGAAGTTCTTCATTCTGCCTAGAGAGACTTCTGACTTCTCCCTTCTTTACCACAAATCAGAATTGTTTACAAAATAGAAACCCACAACTGTCCTTTCTGCGGAAGTGTTATTGAGATTCCTGCAGTGTTCAGTTCTTGGCAGAACTGAGGGAGGGATGTGGGAGGTGTGTGTGTGCGTGTGTGTGTGTGTGTGTGTGTGTGTGTGTGTGTGTGTGTGTGTGTGCTGACTTCACAGAAGTGACTGAGGAAGGAAATGGGCTACCTAGAGAAAACTGCAAAGAAGTAATTTTCCTTTTTTTACAAAAACATATTACCAGAAGAGCTTTATAGTTAAAAATCAGATTCATTTTTGGCCTGTCAGTTTGTGAAAGTAAAACTTATATGTCTTCAACATAAAAGTTATTAACATTGAGGTGTACCAGTTAATGCCTTCATTGAGCTCATCAGTGGAATTCAGCTCAGTTCTCCCAATACTCAAGCTGTGCGTTAATCACTGATACAGTATGGTCTGCCTTGTCTCATTGCTTAAGTAGTTTCCTACTCTTTTATTCTATCATTTGACCATAACATATTGAGCATTCTAGGCAAAGTTAAAAGGGTAGCATGGTTTGATCTGTTTAATAAACATTAGATAATGTCGCTGGTTTTACTAGAGTCATCTGATTTGAAACTCCCCATGGAAATCTTCCTTATGACTCATGTACTTTGGAATGAGAAGAGATGCAAATCTCTGGGCTTTCTTCTTTTTTCCTGCCCTTTTATTTATTTAAAACATTAAAAGAAATTCTTTTTATTTTGTATTAGGATATAGTTGATAAACAATGTTGTGACAGTTTCAGATGAACAATGAAGGGATTCAGCCATACATATACACACACCCGTTCTCCCCTATACTCCCCTCCCATCCAGGCTGCCACAACATTGAGCAGAGTTCCCTGTGCTATACAGTAGGTCTTTGTTGGTTACCCACTTTAAATATAACAGTGTGCACATACCCATCCCAAACTCTCTAACTATCCCTTCCTTTTAGCCTTCCCCCTCAAATCTGTGAGTCTCTTTCTGTGGAATCTAAAAAGAAATGGTCTTCCTTCTAAGTCATTTGAGGAAAGTGCAAAGAGGCCTGGATGGAATCTCTGGAGCCATGCCTTCTAATACAGCCTCATCTATAATGAGCCTTCTGTCCTGAAGTGAATTACTTAACCTCTCTGTGGCCTGTTTTTTCATATGTACAAGTATAAGGGATGAACTTTATGATCTTTCTTTATGATTTAGGCATGCCTGAAAATCCCTAAGATCTGACGAGAAACACAAGTGGAATTCTGGATATTTGGCCTTGATCTTTAGCTTCCTTAGAGAATAAATAAGAGGGACACCAAAGATTATTCATGTCTTTGCTGACACTCAACAAATGGTATTGAGATTATGTCTCTTTGACAGATGGAAAATTATTTTGGTGGAAACAGTCATGGCCGAATCAGTGATTTTTTTTTTTGTTTTGTTGTGTTAAGATATTTGCAGCAGGTCAGCTAAAAATCAGGGTTTAGCCACATGTGACACTAACCTTTTCAGATTGTCTCTGTCCCTCTTGATGACAAAGATACAAGTTCACAGTTAATTCACAGGTATCTCAGAGGCCGCTGGAATAACTATTGTAGAGAGCACTGATGGCTCCTTTCTAGATCTGGTGCCAAGGGCATGTGTCATCAGAGTGGAGGGCCATGATGAACTGGAGCGTTTTATGTGTGGCCTCAAGAACTCACCCAGAAGTACACACTGCTGCTGCTGCTGCTGCTAAGTCACTTCAGTCGTGTCTGACTCTGTGCAACCCCAGAGACGGCAGCCCACCTGGCTCCCCCGTCCCTGGGATTCTCCAGACAAGAACACTGGAGTGGGTTGCCATTTCCTTCTCCAGTGCATGAAAGTGAAAAGTGAAAGTGAAGTCGCTCAGTCGTGCCCAACTCTTAGCAACCCCATGGACTGCAGCCTACCAGGCTCCTTCATCCATGAGATTTTCCAGGCAAGAATACTGGAGTGGTTGCCATTGCCTTCTCCGAAAGTACACACTAGCCTCTGAGAATGCTTGTATTGTTTCTGTGTAAATGATTTCCTACTTTAAACCTCACTCACTCCACAAAAATGTTTGACCAAAAATGTTCTGACCAAAAATGTTTATATTATGAACTTGATATAGTCCTTGATTAAAATTTCAGTGATGAATTGTGATGCGGCAGATTGCTGTCATTTAGTGTATACTTTTTGTACACAGGGCACTGTACATTCATATTCATGAACACTTATAGGCATTATCTCATTTTAATGTTGAACAACAATCTCATAAAGGAGGGATTATTCTTGTGCCCATTTTGCAGATAGTGTAACTAAAGTTCAGAAGGATTAAGTGACTTCTCCAGCCTCAACCTACCCAGGAAATGTTAGAACTAGGATTCAACTCCATGTCAGTTTGACCAGAAAGCTTTGTCTTTACCAACACTACACAATTCTCTCTCACCACGTCTTCATCCTTCTGCCCAAGAACAAACCTCCACTGCCAGCAGGTGACACCATAAGTGCAAAGAAACTTTAACACAGAGATACTTTAAAGCGGGGGTCCTCAACTTCTGGGATCTATTGTTTGATGATCTAAAGTGGAGCTGATGTAATAATAATAGAAATAAACTACACAATAAATGTAATACATTTGAATTATCTCGAAACCATCCTCCCCTCTCCCCTGCCTGCCTGGTCTGTGGAAAAACCATTTTCCATGAAATGGATCCCTAGTGCCAAAAAGGCTGGGGACTGCTGCTTTAAAGGACATGTGTTCCTGCCCTATTTGCTGAATATTCTGAAATTTCCCTTCTCGTGGAGAGCTGCTGGAAGATATCTGTGAAATCACATATCCCTATTTACACGAAGGCACTGCTATTTCCTAAATTTAAGGAGATTCCTCCAAATTTAAATGAACATCTCTCTTCCCATTGAAAACAAAAGTGCCTCTCGGCCAACAAATGAGCGGAACATCTCCCCAACAGGTCTTTTAATTTGCAGATGCTTGAAAATGAAGAAAGATCAAAAGCTTTTCTGCAGATTGCTTTTCCCTCTGGGAGATATTTGAGCATGTTAAGAATAAGCATCATTTTAAAAAATTAATAGAACAAGTTGGATTTTAAATATTTCAAAAAATAGATTTGCACAAATATGCCATCTTGTGCTGTTCATCTTGCGTTTTTAGGCACCTAATGAATAGTTCTTTGCTCTATCTAACCCGTGTTGTTTGTATACATAGGCATTTGTAGTACAGAACATCTTAATTTAGCTAGAAAGATCATTACCAGGCAACGCATTTGTATATTGCAGAGAGCTCCGCAAAAAGGTATCTGTGCCCTTGCAGATAAGGATGTTCCCATTTAGATTAACTGAAAGAAAAACAAGCTGAACAATGGATGTTGCCTTTAAAAAATAAATAATCTGATTTTCAAATAACATCCCAAAGCCACTGTGGGAATAGCTGTCATCCTGTCAAATAGAGTTGGCCTAGTTTGCAGTGGATCATCTTAAATGGCAAGGGCCAAGTGTGTGCTTCAAATTCCCAATTGAGTTCTTTCTTCTGGAGGCATATGGGCTGTTGGACCACCTCTTTTTGTTGGGATTAGGGTTAGTATTTTATGTCTTGTTTATTGGATTTACTTAGCTCCAGCTAGGACCAGCTCTAGACAAAAATATGATGAAGATAAAGCTTGCTTAAAGTCTCCCCTAATCTTTCCTCTAGTAACTCCCCCTGGGAGGCATGTTGTGTACCCCACTTCTAAGTGGGTGGGGGATATATTAGTTTATTGCCTGTCACTCTAGCTTCCGACCCCAGTATGCTCTGTTTAACTACCTGCTTTCACATCTTTGCTCTCCACACAAGTTCTGGAACATCCCTTTCACCTTGCCTTTCATTAGTGCTTACCCGACCAAGTTCCATTTTCCCAGGGTGACTAAGGCTAATGTGATAAACTAATGACTGATATTGGGTGAGCAAAACATTAGCATTTAAATTGGGACCTTCTGGAGGGGATGCACTTAACAGGGACGAGGTCTTCAGAGGGAGCAATTTCAGACATTATGACAGGACCAGGTCAAAGATAATTTTGTCAGATGGGGCCTTGAGGTTGTGAGCAGGGGCAGCCCTAGTTTCTAGCCATTCTCTAAGTCAGGATTTCAAACATTTTGGCAGGATCCCAATAGCCCTCACAGGACTTTTGACATAAGTGCATTGACCCTAGAGCATTTTTGCCTGCTCCTTGATAGGTTCCACCTTTCCTCCTTCAGAGTATCCTGCTCTTGAAACAATTGAAAATAGGAAACATGAGTAAAAATGTGGCAAGTGGAGATTTTCCTAAGTCCCTAAGTCCAGGGCCTCAGCATTGCCTAGGCTTCGGGGTGCTGACCGCATAGAATCATAGTAATTATTGTCTCCTGGAGATCTGAATACAAAAACTCTGCAGAAATCTGGATTTGTGCTCAGAGCTCCTGAACCAGACGGGGCTCTGGCAACCTAATCAGAACTACAGATGAGTTTTTACTTTCCTACTCTGCATGTACAACACAAGTCTCCTGATTTGGGGCTCCATCCGTTTACCACCCTGCTCCCCAAATACAGGGCAAACAAGAGGTTGCCACATGAAGCAAAAACTACAATGGGTGCTTCGGAGCCATTTAACGAGTCTGCCTGAAGAATACCTGACTAAAAGCGACACTGGCTCAGGGCTAGTTGCCTTATTATCTTTATTAATATATTCAATGTCTCCTCTCTGGTTCTTTGGATAAAGACGATGGGAGACACATCTGTTCCAAAGCTGTTCCACTGAATGGTGATTCTGATGACTTAATGCCTTTTTCAGACTTTTGCTGCCACTGCTGTTCTTTGGTTTTGCTTTTAAAGTGGCTGAATGGAATCTCTAAGCCTTCTATTATGTCTGCCTCTTCTCTTTTTTTTTTTAAATTCTGAAGAAATAATTCAGAACACGTCAAGGACAAATGCTTGAGTTACAGAAACTTAAAAAAAAATTACTACTATTGTTCCAAAGCAACACAAAGATCTTTTAATTTCTTTGATTGTTTAAAGTACTCTGTAGAAACATGACGTCTTAGATGTGGAGACAGTTTATAATTGAGCATGCAGTCTGAGTGCCCGGAAAATGCATTGGTTACTGGGATTCCCAGGGACTACAGAAAGTGAAGAGGGTCAGGAAAAGTTTATCGGAATTTGATAGCAGTCTGCATACACACATCCAGATAAAACTACAGCCAATTACTATGGATGGCTTATTATGCTCCCCCGCCCCCAAGCTCCCCCAATTCTGTAGAGATTTAAATCTTTCATCTAAAATAAAGATTTGTAGCGTAATGACCTGATTTAGCTACAAAGAAGAAATAAATCTGACAGCTGGGACCAGAAGAAGTATTAATCTCCAAAGTTCACGGGTGCTTTTGTCTCCCCCTTTCAGGTTTTATGCAACAGGATGGGGAAAAAAAAAAAAAGTGAGTGACTCTGTATGTCAGCTCGAGTTATACTGCTTGGGAGAAAAGGGGCAGGGAAATGGGGTGTGGGTGTCAGAGTTGAAAGAAAGATTTTCCATTCTTTAGAGGCAGAGCAACCAGCGAGAAAGCAGAGAGCTGGAGCCGTGCTGGCCCCTTCCATGGTCTGGCCGGGGCTTCGCAGAGGCAGGTGGCCAGAGAGCTCCAGCAGGAGGAGTGATGGGGCACCTAGGTATGGTTTCTGATCACCCAGGTGTAATTCAGTGGGACTTTCATGATGTGGAAGTTGGGTACTGCGTGATAATTATTCTCCTTTCCAGTGTCACGTGTGACCCCTGGCTTACACTGACCCCAGGTGAACACAGAGCCCCCTCTGTAGTTGACCAAAGGATGAGCTCTGATCTCGGCCCTCTGAAGTCACTTTGGCTTCTGGACACATGACCTCTTCAATTAGCCTTCTTTTACATTTCCTATGGATGGAGAGTTTCGGCTCACTTCCGCACTTCTACCTTTGCTCAATGTGAAAACACATTATAAAACAGAATTGTTTGAGGGTGATTTTAACAGTTCTAACCAACTGGCTGTTCTGCAAGAGAAAAATAATGTGGCTTTAAAGAACCCTAACTTTGAAAGTAAAGTGAGTCCTGCATGCTGCAAAGGAATACATTGACTTGATGGTCACACAGAATCCTTTGTAAAATTAGTCTTGAAACAGACAGTAATTTTAAAGAATAGTGCTGCTATCAAAATATATCTCTGCACAGCTGTAGGACAGATTTGATTCCCCTAGGGGGAAGCTGAGAGGTCTGTGCGGTCTTCACCAATCTATGAACTTGCTGTGAGTTAGTGACAGTTTGAGTACTTGAGGCCATAGGACTTAGATTCCTAAACAAATTCTCTAGGCTCCCACAGAAATAAGCGATAAAAATGGTCTTTCTGTGTTTTTAACTTCCCTTAGATCTCATTGAGCCAAGAGTCAAATCCACCATGAATAAATGTGTTGAGCATTGTCAGAGAGCTGTATTAATGGACAAAGGCCCACTTGAAAGGTCATAAAGTATTTCTCTCACGTGGGTGATGGATGGCAGTTTGGAATTTCCTTGGCTTTGTTATACTGTGTGCTGAGGTGATGGTAATGTTTGTCAGGGACAGCCTGTCTTGGCTCATTGAACTAAATGAGAGGCTAAGAATCAGATCCTCAGCCATGGCAGGGTCTTATAGATAAGTCATGAGATTTTCTCTAATGAGGTTTTCGAAGGATCATTTTTAACATTAGAAGCTATAGCTACTGGTTAGAACTAGTGCTCAAAACAAACTTGGCTTGAATCCAGTAAAACTGTTAGAATTTCATCCAAGACCTGTATGACTGGAACGGAAAATCTAACCCATGGGGCCATCGGATGTCCGTACAAAAGTGGGCAGAACTTTGAGGGTATAGGATTAAGATTTGAAATCTTGTTGGGAAACTGGAGAGATAGATGAAGCAGAAGAGGTCTCGTAAAGACAAGATCGTAGTGTTAAATCTACAGAGAAAGCACTTTGTACAAAGATCAGATAGGAAATAAAGATGAGTATACATTGCTAGCAGAAAACATAATTTGCGCACCTCTAATTGTTTTCTGTTCAGTTGTTCCCTCATTTTGTAATTCAGTATCCTATCTGAAATCTTCTTCCAGTGGAGATAGACTGAGTGGGGAGTCCAAACTTATATAAAGTTTACTTATTTCCCCAACTTCACCTTTGAAGCAAAGGTAGTTTTGAGGCAGGGCTGTAAGAGTCCAAATACTGAAAAATGACACAGTTCACAGTGAAACAGAGAAGTCTGAGGCCATTGAGTCTCCCATTAGAAAGCAGCCTGGAACCATTTGGTGTAGGGGCAAACAGCCTGCATATTTAATAGTCATGAGGCTACTATTTTATTAAAGCATTTGCAATAATTATTTTTATAATGCTAACACTGTCATTATGAAAACTTGCAATGATATCCATTAAAAGTTTGGGTTCTTAAATAAGTAAATGTTTCTGTGGGGAACTTCTTATTCTTTAATGACACTAGATAAATTTACTGATTTTGCATCTATTA
Organism: Raphicerus campestris; assembly: GCA_006410735.1. Lineage (NCBI taxonomy): Eukaryota > Metazoa > Chordata > Mammalia > Artiodactyla > Bovidae > Raphicerus > Raphicerus campestris. The sequence goes on along the minus strand of SJYW01016447.1, from coordinate 53,725 downwards.
TTAATGTTATTTTTTCACAGATAGCACTAAAGTAAACTTTAGGATGGCTCTTTGCAAATAATCATACAGTATGAGGTAGCAGGGAACTAAACTGATAGGTTTTCAAGGATGCAATTTTGAAAGCAAAAGGAGTTAGATGACTAGATATTTTAACTGTTTTTTACCTTTATTCACCTCCATCTTTACATAGCACATTTCTTATAAAAATTTAAAGCATGAAAAGGGAATGAAAGAAAAAATACTCTCTGTATATGTACTTACACATTGAACCCCAAATAGATGAAAATGATTCTCCTAGCTGGTTAAATGATTTCTAGCTTGCGTCATCTTCTTTAATTATCTTCCTCAAATGTAACATTTTTCCATGGCTTCTAAAGCTAGCATAAATAATCACAGAACCTCATTTTGAAACAAGGATTTCAAGCAAAACAGAAAGAAGAAAACCTCCAGCGTAACTGTTTTAAAGATCCTGGCCTAGATGATTTGCAGTTGAAAACAGTTCCTCACTGCAGGGAAAACCAATCAGTCACACACATCCATGAAGAAGCTGCACCACCACGGCATCATGTTGAATATTGCAAATGTCTGTGACTGTTCACAGTGGCAGATCCAAATAGTTCTTAGGAACTTTGGTGCTATTTTATGTGAATAGTGTTTGCTAGATTAGGACAGTGAATTGGTGACATGGGTCAAGGTAAATGGGGTGTGCATTTCAATATAAGAGAGCCTCCTCACTGCAGAGGGTGAGCACTGTTTTTCCTTGGCTTCAACACAAACGTGTCTTTGACAAAATAAGTGAAAATACATTAAATCCCAACTAAATCAAAGACAAAGAATTACAACCTCACAAGTGCCCCCATGTTTTGGATGTTTTCTTGGTCCATCTTTATAGAGCAGTTGCTAGTTATCAGAATAGAGTCTTTCATTTACTTTGTTTTGAATCAAGGATTTCTTGAAATTGTGCACTGGGTCAAAAGTGTAAGCCAATTCCATCTGCTCTCTTTCGTCCTGATGAAAAAATCACTAATGAATATTCTCTAAATTTTGAGTGATCTTTAGTAGTACAGAGCGCATTTTCAAAGTGGTAGGCTGTGAAATACTGCTAATGGGATCCTTATAAAATAAACACTGGAGTGACAAAGCTAGTTGCTTTTGCTTTATGTTCTCTTCAGGAACCAGTGCTTTATGAGTGTTCAATAAATATTAAATAATTAGGGTTATGGCTATGGAAGCACAGCCAAAGGCTAAGTGGCATTTTCAAGGTTGTAAAACATGTTAGCAGGGAAATCTGGGATTGAAATTAAGAGTTCTTAACCTCTTCCTGGGGCTTGGATCAGTATGTCCCTCTGTTTCCTTAATCACATATAACCATTGGATTCCTTGGCAGCTCCTAATCCAGTGCTCAGTTAGGCAAAATTTGGAAGCCTCCAGGCAATGACCTGTTTTTCAATGGGAGAACATATTTACTTCCAGCTGGAACACATCAAGACAAGCCATTTCTCTTATAGCCCCGTTCCTGCCAAAAGACTGGAAAATAACTTATTAGTGAGTCTAACATCTCAAGAGCCACAACAACAGCTGCACTGAATATAGAACACACAGAATGACTGAACGCTGTGAAACTGGGATGACTGAGACAAACACAATGATAATTCCAGGCCTCACTTTGATCTTTTCAACCGGAGGGCGAGTCGGAAGGAAATTTAACACCTACATGTACATGATCAGACTGATTTAGCTCGACTGCTCATTTGTACATTATTTTTGTAGCCTTTGCATCTGTGCTCCTTCAGATAATATGTAAATTAATAATAGAGACTTATGACTGAATTTTATTTTTAGAACCTCTCTATAGTTCACATTTTAAGCTTCTTAATTAGGTCAAACATCATACTGGGAATATAAACTCAGTTTAAAAATATATGTTATTCTTTTTTTTTTAATATATGAAATGAATCACCAGTCCAGGTTCAATGCATGATACTGGATGCTTGGGGCCAGTGCACTGAGATGACCCAGAGGGATGGTATGGGGAGGGAGGAGGGAGGGGGGTTCAGGATGGGGAACATGTGTACACTCGTGGTGGATTCATGTTGATATATGGCAAAACAAATACAATATTGTAAAGTAATTAACCTCCAATTAAAATAAATAAATTTATATATAAAAAAAGAAAAAATATATATGTTATTAGTCATGAAATTCAAATGCTCAATAAGATCAAAGGAAACCAGGTTCAAACAATACATTATTTGTAATATGCATTCCCATCACACTATTGAATATTTAGAGATCTAATGAATTGAGTGAATTGATTAGAAATTATATCATTTACCAAATATATGAATTTAATTGCAATGGTATTTGCTTTTCAGCCAGTTGGCAGCAGCATTTTTTGAAAAATCTCCTATGTCCTGGACAAGTGTAAAGAAGAAAGAGAGAACATTTCAATTCTTTAGTGTTTCATTTCTTTAAAAATCTCATTCTTGTAGTTTAAGACAAAGATTTAAAAGTTGAAAGTAAATGCTTATCACTCATTCACTTAAGTGTTGCTAAGATACTAGACAGTTCAATCTTTGATCATTTAGAAGAGGAAAACATGTTATCTTTTATTTGAAATTTGAATTTGTTTCCAATTTTGTCCAGTTATGGCAACTGGTGGGCATCCTCTCAGCAGTGTTTCAGTGGCATATACATAGTCTGAATGTTGAGCAGACATTTAAAAATATTTATTGAAATGCGATGATTTATATTGTATGGCATCTGAGTACTAGTTATAAAGATGCTGTAAAACTAAGCTGCTGCTGCTGGTGCTAAGTCGCTTCAGTCGTGTCCGACTCTGTGCGACCCCAGAGATGGCAGCCCACTAGGCTCCCCTGTCCCTGGGATTCTCCAGGCAAGAACACTGGAGTGGGTTGCCATTTCTTTCTCCAATGCATGAAAGTGAAAAGTGAAAGTAAAGTTGCTCAGTTGTGTCCGACTCCTAGCGACCCCATGGACTGCAGCCCACCAGTCTCCTCTGTCCATGGGATTTTCCAGGCTAGAGTACTGGAGTGGGTTGCCGTTGCCTTCTCCATAAAACTAAGCTAATTGTAAATAAATAAAAGAAATTAAAATTCTAAAGAGTTTTGATGGTCTAGTGATGTAAATAGGTTTTGATTCAGCTGTTACTGGGAAAACAACAAAAATTTTACTGTATTATTGAATAACAAAATAAATACACTATTATTTTTACATGTACGTCATGCATGTTGTTTCACTGAATATTTCAGTAACTCAGTGAGTCCAGACTAATGATTTTATAGATGAAGAAACTGAGCTCAAGGAGAGTAATATCACACAGTTAGACAACGGCAGGGCCAGGCTTTGAACTTAACCCACTGTGACTTTAAAATCTCTTTATGCTCTCCTGCTTTAAATGTTGAAAAATGTTAAAGGATTAGATCCAGTCTGGAGCACTGTACGTGTATCTGAATGAAAGGCTTCACTGCTGTCAGGCATGCTTGTTCTTAATAAGACTGAAGTAAGAGTTGTTTGCCTACTTATTTGTCTGAACGATGCATCGAAGAAAGAGGAAGTACAAAAACAATGTAAGAGGGTGAGTCTGTAGGTAGTTTTATTCTCATACACAGATACTGAGGGTCTGAAGGAGGTGCATATTTTGTACATTAAAAAAAAAATAAACCATATGCTGTGAAAGTCTATCACCGCTTTCACTGAAGAAAGGATTTACTTCTATATGTATATTTCTCATAGAAATATGTTGGAGTTTAAAGAACATCTCCAAAAAGTGTTGTGATTTTAAGATTGACAGTAAGTGACTAATTTTTGGAGCACCTGTACAATAATGAAAGGACACTGAAGAAGAAATACAAAACTATGCATAGTAACTTGCTTTTTTAAAAAAGATTTATTTGTTTATTTTATTTTTGGCCGTGGTGGTCTTCAGTGTTTCCCGCGGGCCTTCTTCAGTGTGGCAAGCGGGGGCTACTCTCCAGCAGAGGTGCGCAGGCTTCCCATTGAAATGGCTTCTCTTGTTGTGGAGCGCAGCCGCCTTTAGGCATGCACGCTTCAGAAGCTGCGGTGTGTGGGCCGAGTAGTTGCGGCTCACGGGCTCTAGAGCGCTGACTCTGTAGTCGCGGCACATAGCCTTGGTTGTCCTGAGGCACGTGGGATCTTCCCAAACCAGGAATCAAACCAGTATCTCCTGCTTTTGCAGGAGGTTTCTTTACCACTGAGTCATCAGGGATGCCCAGCAACTCTTAATAATTGTTTATTTTTCCAGTCGAGAGCAGAGCATGGCCTGGAAATTGGAGCTTTCTTCTTAAGCTTGTCTATGAAAGTAAAAATGCCTGAAAAATTCTTTGACACTGTAGAAGAATGCAAAAATAGCATATAGGTTTCAATTCTGTTGCCAACTCCAGTTCATTGATAGTTGGTATCTGGGGAGAATTGCCTGGTGGTCTAGTGGTTGGGTGGAAAAGGAAATGACAACCCACTCCAGTATTCTTGCCTGGAGAATCCCAGGGATGGAGGAGCCTGGTGGGCTTTTGTCTACGGGGCTGCAGAGAGTCNAGAACATCTCCAAAAAGTGTTGTGATTTTAAGATTGACAATAAGTGACTAATTTTTGGATCACCTGTACAATAATGAAAGGACACTGAAGAAGAAATACAAAACTATGCATAGTAACTTGGTTTTTAAAAAAAGATTTATTTGTTTATTTTATTTTTGGCTGTGGTGGCCTTCAGTGTTTCCCGCGGGCCTTCTTCAGTGTGGCAAGCGAGGGCTACTCTCCAGCAGAGGTGCGCAGGCTTCCCATTGAAATGGCTTCTCTTGTTGCGGAGCGCGGCCGCCTTTAGGCATGCACGCTTCAGAAGCTGCATTGTGTGGGCCGAGTAGTTGCGGCTCACGGGCTCTAGAGCGCTGACTCTGTAGTCGTGGCACATAGCCTTGGTTGTCCTGAGGCACGTGGGATCTTCCCAAACCAGGAATCAAACCAGTGTCTCCTGCTTTCGCAGGAGGTTTCTTTACCACTGAGTCATCAGGGATGCCCAGCAACTCTTAATAATTGTTTATTTTTCCAGTCGAGAGCAGAGCATGGCCTGGAAATTGGAGCTTTCTTCTTAAGCTTGTCTATGAAAGTAAAAATGCCTGAAAAATTCTTTGACACTGTAGAAGAATGCAAAAATAGCATATAGGTTTCAATTCTGTTGCCAACTCCAGTTCATTGATAGTTGGTATCTGGGGAGAATTGCCTGGTGGTCTAGTGGTTGGGTGGAAAAGGAAATGACAACCCACTCCAGTATTCCTGCCTGGAGAATCCCAGGGATGGAGGAGCCTGGTGGGCTTTTGTCTACGGGGCTGCAGAGAGTCAGACATGACTGAAGTGACTTAGCAACAGCAGCAGCAGCAGCTAGTGTTTAGGACTCTGCACTTTCACTCCGAGGGGCATGGGTTAAATCTCTGGTCAGAGAACTAAGATCCCACATGACATGTGGCCCAAAAGAAAGAATGAAAAATAAAATGGATTTTTTATTTTTATGGATTTTAAAGTTTAAAACTTATGGATTTTAAAGAATTTCTGGATTTAAAATTTTATGTTCTTATTTTAAAACTTATGGATTTTAAAATTAAAAGAAAAAATATTTGCTGTCTGGAAGGATTCTGAGGCTGTGTCTGAGCTCAGGAAACAAATCTGTGATCTATTAGTGATATCTATAACCAGTGAAAGATTTAGGTCCAGTCACACACGTGCCATGCATTACTAATATTTTTCCTTCTACTAATTTATTATGTCCTTAATAGATATAAAGATATAAGGCAAATGAAGACAGAGACAATACTTGCTGTTGTTAAGTCACTTCAGTCGTGTCCAACTCTGTGCGACCCCATAGACAGCAGCCTACCAGGCTCCTCCGTCCCTGGGATGCTCCAGGCAAGAACACTGGAGTGGGTTGCCATTTCCTTCTCCAATGCATGAAAGTGAAAAGTGAAAATGAAGTCGCTCAGTCGCGTCCGACTCTTAGCGACCTCATGGACTTCAGCCTACGAGGCTCCTCCATCCGTGGGATTTTCCAGGCAAGAGTACTGGAGTGGGGTGCCACTGCCTTCTCCGAGAAAATACTTACTTCTTAGTGATCAGTTGTTCCAGTTTTCTAGGATTTAAGGTGTTTTCAAGGATGAAGGAATTTTAGTGCCAAAATGGATAGAGTCCTGGACAGTTGGTCACCCTATTTAAAAAACAAAACAAAACAATTTATTTTGTAATAATTATAGACTTACAGGAGGCTTCAAAAAATAGTAGAGTCCCATGAGGTCTTCCCCCAGCTTCTTTGGTGCCTTTTAATATAGCCCTACCGGAGTACATATTCTACTTTTGTCTCCTCATCAGGGTCAAGTGCCTACAAAACCCAGCAAAGATGTGTCGAGTGAATGAATACATGGGTAAATAAATACTGATGTCAGGTGAGATGTTCTCCATCTATTTTTATGAGCATTTTTACCCCCTTTCAATAAAGAAACAGCATCAAATGTTCTCAAAGTTTAAAAATTATGCATAAGAAGCACTTATACACAGGAAAAGTGAAAAAAGCATAAAATCCTCTTTAAATTGGACTGTATACCTAGAACCAGATATATGAAGTCAAGTGGGCCTTAGGAAGCATCACTATGAGCAAACCTAGTGGAGGTGATGGAATTCCAGTAGAGATATTTTATATCCTAAAAGATGATGCTGTGAAAGTGTTGCACTCAATATGCCAGCAAATTTGGAAAACTCAGCAGTGGCCACGTGACTGGAAAAGATCAGTTTTCATTCCAAGCCCAAAGAAAGGCAATGCCAAAGAATGCTCAAACTACCGCACAATGGCACTCATCTCACATGCTAGTAATGTTCAAAATTCTTCAAGCCAGGTTTCAGCAATATGTGAACTGTGAACTTCCAGATATTCAAGCTAGTTTTGGAAAAGGCAGAGGAACCAGAGATCAAATTGCCAACACCTGCTGGATCATCGAAAAAGCAAAAGAATACCAGAAAACATCTATTTCTGCTTTATTGACTATGCCAAAGCCTTTGACTGTGTGGATCACAATAAACTGTGGAAAATTCTGAAAGAGATGGGAATACCAGACCACCTGACCTGCCTCTTGAGAAATCTGTATAAAGGTCAGGAAACAACAGTTAGAACTGGATATGGAACAACAGACTGGTTCCAAATAAGAAAAGGAGTACGTTAAGGCTGTATATTGTCACCCTGCTTATTTAACTTCTATTCAGAGTACATCATGAGAAATGCTGGGCTGGATGAAGCACAAGCTGGAATCAAGATTTCCAGAAGAAATGTCAATAACCTCAGATATGCAGATAACACCACCCTTATGGGAGAAAGTGAAGAACTAAAGAGCCGCTTGATGAAAGTGAAAGATGAGAGTGAAAACGTTGGCTTATAGCTTAACATTCAGAAAACTAAGATCATAGCATCTGGTCCCATCACTTCATGGGAAATAAATGGGGAAACAGTGGAAACAGGGGCTGACTTTATTTTGAGGGGCTCCAAAATCACTGCAGATGGTGACTGCAGACATGATACTAAAAGACACTTAACTCCTTGGAAGGAAAGTTATGACCAATCTCAGTTCAGTTCAGTCCAGTCACTCAGTGGTGTCTGACTCTTTGTGACCCCGCACACCAGGCCTCCCTGTCCATCATCAACACCCAGAGTCCACCCAAACTCAAGTCCATTGAGTCGGTGATACCATCCAACCATCTCATCCTCTGTCATCCCCTTCTCCTCCCTCCTTCAATCTTTCCCAGCATCAGGGTCTTTTCCAATGAGTCAGCTCTTCACATCAGGTGGCCAGTGGTCATGTATGGATGCGAGAGTTGGACTATAAAGAAAGCTGAGTGCTGAAGAATTGATGCTTTTGAACTGTTGTGCTGTAGAAGATTCTTGAGAGCCCCTTGGACTGCAAGGAGATCCAACCAGTCTATCCTAAAGATCAGTCCTGAAAATTCATTGAAAGGATTGATGCTAAAGCTGAAACTCCAATACCTTGGCCAACTGATGGGAAGAGCTGACTCACTGGAAAAGACCCTGATGCTAGGAAAGATTGAAGGCGGGAGGAGAAGGGGATGACAGAGGATGAGATGGTTGGATGGCATCACCGACTCAATGGACTTGAGTTTGGGTGGACTCTGGGTGTTGATGATGGACAGGGAGGCCTGGTGTGCGGGGTCACAAAGAGTC
>SJYW01016447.1:16658-33034 GCA_006410735.1 Raphicerus campestris | reverse complement strand
AAAAAAAAAAAAGTTTCTGGTCTTGGTGCAGATGTGATCTGTAATACTCCACATTTTTAATAGCATCTTTCCATAGCAGGTTTCACTAGAGACTGTAAATCCTACTTTAACAGGGCTGAGTAGAAAATCCTCTCCTTTATGTTTGGGGAAACTGAGACTCAGAGGCAGTTGGCACTTGAAGGTGCTCACAAGAAGTAAATGACTGAAGCAAGAGCACCTGGAAATTTAATTTTATTTCCAGTCTGTTTTTATCTTTCAAAAATTCAGTGAATAACAAAAGAGGGAAAAAACCCTTACAGGATTCATTGATATGCTAGGCAGCACCCCCTGTTCAATTACATTTCAAAGCTTCTTTCCTCCAGAGCACTGATGGATTCCACAAGTCTTGGAACAAGTGAAGGGACAGAAGGGTGCTTGTGGATGCAGTGAGCTATTTTGAGTGTGCTTTTTGAACACTGAAATAACGGGAGCAAAATTTGTAAAGGCTCCGTGTTGTACTTTCCATAGAAGGGGAAGGATTCCTAAAAATCCAGAGGTATGTGGATCAAGAAGCAAAGCTAGAGGCAGCTGGGTTTCCATGCCCACATCTTCTGTGATGCTATATCCTTGCTATTCAAGGTGTGGTTCTGGGGTCACCAGCAAAAGCATCGCTTGGGTGCTTGATTAAAATGCAGAGCCTCGTGTTCCATCTCAGAAATAGTGAGTCAGAATACGTCTTTCAACAAGATCAAGGGAATCTGTGTGCACACACATATTTCAGAAGCACCATTCTAATCGCACCAACGAGGGGGATCAGACCAAGGCCAGAATAGGTGAGACTGCATTGCAGATTTCGGATGGTGTGGTGAAGAGAACTCATGCTAAGAGGGACGATCAAGGTGAGTGGTTATGAGTGTTCTTAGAATTAAGACAGGGAAAGGGAAGGTCAGAAGAGTCAGCAGAGAGGCACAGGGAAATGGAAGAGGACAGGCTGAGAGACCCTTCATGGAGCTAGCCAGCAAGTAGCGGGGGTAGGGACAGAGATGAGTGAAGAGAGAGGGGCAGGGAACAGTCTTCTGCAGGTCCCAGAAGACAGCAGAGAGAATTGATGGTTGTGTTGTCTGGAAGAAAATCATGCTTGAAAACTAGAAAAACTGAGGAGGTTGAGGGGGTGTTTGCCCATTTAGGATCCATCACCCTGGAGGAGGGCATGGCAACCCTCTTCAATATTCTCGCCNGCGGGGGTAGGGACAGAGATGAGTGAAGAGAGAGGGGCAGGGAACAGTCTTCTGCAGGTCCCAGAAGACAGCAGAGAGAAATGATGGTTGTGTTGTCTGGAAGAAAATCATGCTTGAAAACTAGAAAAGCTGAGGAGGTTGAGGGAGTATTTGCCCATTTAGGATCCATCACCCTGGAGGAGGGCATGGCAACCCCCTTCAATATTCTCGCCTGGAGAATCCCCATGGACAGAGGAGCCTGGGCTATAGGTCACAAAGAGTTGGACACAACTGAGTGACGAAGCACAGGATCAGGGAGGAAAGTTTGTTGATAAGGCCCTAGACAGACAATGCAGGCAGTGCCGCCCTTTCTCCAGGGTGGTCCCATCTGTTTTTAAAGGGAATTTTCTTTAAGGCATATGGATCCTTGATTTGGCCTGTAACATTGGCATTTTTCAGTCTCATCAGTTTCTTTGTTTCCATTCCATTTAACTCAAAATGAAGTTAATAGTAATTTTCTTAGGCATCTTACTACCGGCTCTGCAGAGGGCATTTTAAATGACCATTGGGAAATACATGAATAAATAAGAAGTTTGAAAATCTATAGTATTATAGACCAAATTATAGTCTAGCTTCTGACAAAACAACAAATGCTAATTTACAAGGAAGATTTTGTTTTAGGAGCCATTAAAATTTTTTTTCCTGAGCTTAGTTAACTCTTTCCTCTTCACTGCCAACCCAGAAGAGATTTAGTTATACTTAAAATTAGTAGCTGAAAATATAATCTGAACCCTACATCTGGCACTTCACTTAATATGATTGCAGTCAGTTTTAGGGAGAGGATGTATGCATTGAGCCTGATCTCATTTTACACACTATATTGTAATTTCTTTATATGGAAATAAAAGACTAGTTTAGTTCTTGGGCAATGTTAATAATAAACCAGACAGAGGCACCATGCCTGTCTTTGTAGGATGAGTAAACACATAAAGTTTCTTTGGAGACTGAATTCTTTTAATGAGATAAATGCAGGGCTGTGTTTCTATTTGTAACTAAGTTGTTTAAGGAGAAAAAGAGTCTTTGAACTCAGCAGGTGAGCCCCAGGCTAGAAAGCACAGAAATTGTCTGCTGTTGCACGCTTGGACCCCAAGTAGCAATATTTTTAGAGGAAGAAGGGCTCAAGGGCTCAGGTTTTGTGAGCATGACCATGATTAGCACATATAATAGTTTAAATCCAAGAAGGGTTTCCATAGTACTCCATTTTACTTGTTAAAATGAATTTCCAAGTGATGGACTAAGTAGGAGCCTATAAAGCCTTGTAGCTGCTGCTGGAGATCAGCGATGCCTTTGCAAATTATTCAAGCATGTATGGAAACAATTCTTAGCAAATGCAAGTGCTAGTTAACCATCACCTCCTCCAATAAAAAGGATAGGTATATTTTGGAGGAGATGATGTGGAGTGGAGAAGGAACAGAAAGGTCCTATTAGAATGAAGTCCTTCATCTGTACTTAAATGGTCCTTTCTGGATTCCCCACCAACTTTTGATTAGAGAAGAGTCAGCTGTGTCCATAGGCCATTGCTTCTTGCTCCACAGTGGTAGAGTTAGGGGTAGAGCTGGTATATCCATGCATCTGGAATTGGCCATAGACATCTTATACTCATCTAATTAATTTAATTACTTCATTACTTAATTTTCATTTCCATAAAGAAGAAGAGTTGCCCAAAGGGAGAACTGATGAAACTCAATAAAGAGAATCTTTTATTGACCATGATGAGATTCTTGTTTGGCTATGATTATCACCTGGTCATTCTTTCCTAAGGCTCTTTTGAAAAAGATGATAATACCAAAAACACATGTATATTCTGTGTAGCAGTTGCTGCCATTTATTGAGCACTTAATATGCAACAGACATTGTATAAACACTTTACATTCATGTAATCCCACAATAACTTTATGGCATTGATCCCATTACAGTACGAGATGAGAAAACTGATGAGTTTGACAGATGAGAAAACTGGGTCTAAAAGTCATGTAACTCTTCTGAGGTCAAACAGCTTGTAAGTGGCAGAGTTAAAGCTCAAAACTCTGATTTTTTGGGGACCAGACCATGCTCCAAATCCCTATGCTAGTCTGTGTACCATAGGACAAATTTTGAGCTTCTAAATTGAAACATATCAAGTAAGAATGATTACACCTTCTAATATAATAAAGTATTAACAGTTCCTCACTGTTCTCCATCAACAAATTAAAGTATTGATATTTTGGTGAGTTTCCCAGCATGACAACTCTACTTTGTTCTCTTGTGGTCTCTAAATTCTCCTTCCTGTATATTCTAGTAAAGTAAATTCCTCCTGGGTCCCTTAAGTTTCTCTTCTTATATTCTTTTTACTCTGGCCTCCCTTAATTTCCCCACATCAAACCAGGCACTACATGAGAGAATAGATGTGAAAATATTTTGCAATGTTAGAAGAAAATCAAACAGAATATTATGATTATGTCTGAGAAAGCTTTCTACATCTGCTCAAAGAAGCTACTTTTCTCTATCCAATCAAGACACTCAGCAAAATTCTTTCTGGAAATGCCAGAAGGCAGCTATGAATCAAGTGTGTGAGCTGCCAAGTTAGTCAGAAGTGTCAAACCAGGTTATATATGCATGTATACCTTAAACCTAATGAAGGTCAGTTTCCAGGTAAAGATCATGAAGAAATTTTGAAAAAGCATTATATCATCTGAAAACCATTCCATGACCAAGAGGTTAAATAGGCACACTCATTTTGTCAAGAAAAATGAGTATGCCTGAGCATGATAACATACAAACTAGCTAAAATGAGGTGAATGAGGAAATTTAAAAAGAGACACAAAAGAGAGAAAAAAGGTTGAGAATTCTGTTTCAGAAAGAAGCAACACATAGTTTTTAAAGAAAACTTGATTGCTAACACCAAGGCTTTTTCTTAGTGTGTGTACCTGACACCACAGTGAATTTGGGAGTAATATGGGAGTTATAAATCAGTAAAGATTAACTAACTGCTTATGGTGAGTGGCTATGAAATCTCAGATTGAATGCAATTTTTGATTTATCTTTTTAAAATTTTATGTTCACACAGTTGCTTTGTAAGTCATGCCAAGTGAATCACCATCTACATGTTCTCAGATTTCTACCCTGGCCCTTAGACATAAGCCTGCTATTATTTATGGGACTTGAAATTTGGTTCTAGTCACATGATGATTTATAGACTGTGCAGTAGCAAAAGTATTTAATGACCATTCACAGCGGCTGTGTCTTCCAGAAGGTTCTCTCCTTCTTGCTGTAGAGATGCTCCCTAGTCTTCTATTGTGCCCTCCATTTCAGCCAGTAGAGACCAAGAAGGTCTTGGCCAATGAAGTATTCCAAATGGCAGTGAGAACACAGCAAAGGAATTCACTTTTACAAATTTCTATTTGTGTGCAATGAATTTCTTTTAAAAATAGTTTATAGGAACCTCTCAGATAAACTAACGACTGAGAATGAAGCAACGAAAGCTACTTACTATTTTGCAAATGTAGGTCTCTTCCCTAGGTAAAGTCTGAAGTGTGCTTCATTGCCTCGTTCACCCATCTCATCTTTTTACACTGTTTTCCTGTTTCCTGACACCTCAGTTTTTCAGATCCTATGTTGGATGTAGGGGAACTTTATTCAGACATGTGATACTGTCTTTGCTGACCACAATGTTATGGTTAGATCAATCCCAATTAATCAATCAGATCATTTAATTTACACAAATTATGTTGAATAATGTTATGTTTATCCTCCTTGTGCTATGCTTAATTGCTTAGTTGTGTCCAACTCTTTGTGACCCCATGGCCTACATCCCCTATGTCCAGTGAGATTCTCCAGGCAAGAATACTGGAGTGGGTTGCCATGCTCTCCTCCAGGGGATCCTCCCAACCTAGGGATCAAACCCAGGTCTCCCACATTGCAGGTGGATTCTTTTACTGTCTCTGGAAAGTCCAAGGGAATTTAAAAACGTTAAGAAAACGCCTGAAACAATAAATGCTTAAACAAAGGAATGAATCTAAACATGATGCCATAAAAGTGTTTTTACTTTAATGATCTGTGAATAAAATTTTCACTCCAAAATTCATTGTTGAATTGGAGGTGCCCACAGAGATGCTGAAGAAAGGAATATTAAAAAACAGTTATGTCTCACATGCACTCATGTTCTGGGAAAATACTGTTTGAGAAGAGTTACTGGTCCAGAGATGACTAACTGCACAGAACTTCTGGGAAGTATGAAACTGTCTTATCCATGATTCGCAGAAAACAGAGCATCTGAGAGGAAGCTGCTGAAGCTTTACTGGGATGGGTGGTGCAGTACCAAGTCAGCAAGAGTGCGGGGACAAGGAAAGTGAGGCAGGGAAGGACGTGGTGTGTTACTGAGCTTCATGAGAAACACAGCTTGGTAGCGCTGTATCTCCGAGGAGGTATTCTGTTCCTAGTACAGCTCAGGGCAGTCTTGGTGGAAGAGAGCGTGTTGGGCTTCTGTGCTGAGCCTTCTTGCCTCTTGCTGTCGCTGGTTCAAGTCTTTTCGCGGAGGGCATGAACTCCCCTGTGTCTGGCCTGTGTTGCCAGGTAGGCCGAGGTGGGACACCTAGGCTCTCCCTGCACTGAGACTGAGAGCAGGCAGTGAGTGGAGGGCTAAGGGGAGGTCAGAAGTGGTTCAGTGAAGCTGGAGGGGGCGGTGGCTGTTGGTGACCTCAGGTGGTGATTCTTCATGCTGACAGCCACTGATAGGAGTGGTGCGAAAAGAACAAAACCACAGATAGAGTCCCAAGCAGTATGCAAGTAACTATAAAAAGAGAAGGTGGGAGTGTTAAACGTAAGTGAATAGTCCTGAAGAGCATTTTCAAGGGAGGCAGGCTGATGCAGGATGCCCGGGAGAGAGGAAAGGAGAGGAGAGATTCAGGAGCAGAAATGGTGCTGCCCTGCAGTTCCAGTAGTGGAGATAACACACACTGTGACCGGATTCTAGAGCCCCGAGAACATGCTCATGTCCTTTTCAGTTGTGTCACTCCAGGCCCCTAGCATGTGGCCTAGATGAGCTCTAGGGATTCTAATAAGCATTTATTAAATTAGGAATTAAATGCTTTGCGTGCATGCTCAGCTGTGTCCGACTCTTCACGACCCCATGGACTGTAGCCCTCCTGGTTCCCTAGTCTATGGGATTTTTTTCAGGGAAGGATACTGGAGTGGGTTGCTATTTCCTACCCCAGGGGATCTTCCCAACCCAGGGATCAAATAGGTTAAATTGAATAGAATTCATCTCTTTGCAAATAAATTTTGCCTTGGTAAATGAGCTTCAGGCTTTTGTGTGTGGGGGGCCAGAACTTTATATGTAAGAATGTGATCTTCTACAGGGCAAAGAAGAAACCTATCTTGCTTTGCAGTTCATATAGTATGAGTCAGAATTAAACAAATTCAGGTCAAATTCTGACTCTGTCATTTACTTGCAATGTGATTATGGGCAAGTTAATTACTATCTCAAAGCCTTATTTTTCCTTGTAGGCAAGTGAAATAGTAAAAAGTGTTTGGTTGAGAAGTCCTATACAATTACTTTTAAAGCTGTTTCAAGTTTCAGTGCTATGAAAAATGAAAATTTCTAATGAGCTTGGTAGTTTCTTTTTAGAAGATAACTATGTGGCATGTATGACTTAAACTGAAAGGAGACTTAAGTGGCTGTAGTGTCTCATGAATGTGAACATAATTTAAACTGAAACTTCCTATTTCCTGTCTTCCTTGTTATTACAGTTCTTCATTAACAAACAGAAAAAATGCTGCCTATAAATAATTACTACTTAGTCAAGGTAGGTTTTGTAGGTATCTATTTGACTATATAGATGATAAAAGTTACTTATTAGCAGCACTCTTGGCTATAATTTACAAGTAAAAATGTCACACAGTAATCACGACACATCAAAGCAGATGTGCCAGCCTCTACACAGTTGTCTGAATATTGTTAAAAACTCAGAGTCAACCAACATCTTTGTGAGGCAGAAAAGTAAGCAAATTATTAATTTGCTTTGCTGTCCACAGTTACTCTTGAAGAAAATTATTTATTTTTCTGTAATTAAGATTTGAGCCCTTATCAGAAGTGTAACCACAAAGAAACACTTCTTGGCTTTTGCTTCTTGCTACAAAGTGGAAATCTCATGAAAGCAAAAATTGGAGAGGAGGGAAAAGCAAAAACAAAGCAAAAAACCTCACAGTAATTTAACTGTTTTAGAGGATTTATAGTTAAGGCATAAGCTCTTACTTAAATCAGTGAACACTTAGTTTGGGAAACAAATTGAAAATAGGATGTTCAAAAGTCTCCAGGAAGTAGTGGGTTTGAACACTGGCTCTGGCATTTACCAGCTATGTGAATTGGGCATATTAGCATACTTCGGTTCCCCTTTTTTAAACTGAAGTATAATTGATTTATAATGTTGTATTAGTTTCAGGTATATAGCAATGTGATTCATATATGTGTGTGTATATATATATCCTTTTTCAGATTCGTTTCCTTTATAGGTGATTATAACATATTGATTTTATTTTCCTGTGCTGTACGGTAGGTCCTTGTTGTTTATCTATTTTATATAGTGGTATGTATCTGTGAATTCCAGACTCCCAGTTTATCCCTATTCCTTCTCCTTCATTAACCATAACAATGTTTTTTATGTCTATGAGTTTATTTCAGTTTTGTAAATCAGTTCATTAGTATCACTTTTTAGGTTCCACATATAAGTGATAACACATGATATTTGTGTTTGTCTGACTTAACTTCACTTAGTAGGATAATCTCTAGGTCTATCCATGATGCTGCAAATGTCCATATTTGTTTTTCATGGCTGAGAAGTATTGCATTATATATATATATATATATATCAGTTCAGTTCAGTTCAGTTCAGTCACTCAGTTGTGTCTGACTCTTTGCAACCCCACGAATCTCAGCATGCCAGGCCTCCCTGTCNGTTTCCTGACACCTCAGTTTTTCAGATCCTATGTTGGATGTAGGGGAACTTTATTCAGACATGTGATACTGTCTTTGCTGACCACAATGTTATGGTTAGATCAATCCCAATTAATCAATCAGATCATTTAATTTACACAAATTATGTTGAATAATGTTATGTTTATCCTCCTTGTGCTATGCTTAATTGCTTAGTTGTGTCCAACTCTTTGTGACCCCATGGCCTACATCCCCTATGTCCAGTGAGATTCTCCAGGCAAGAATACTGGAGTGGGTTGCCATGCTCTCCTCCAGGGGATCCTCCCAACCTAGGGATCAAACCCAGGTCTCCCATATTGTAGGTGGATTCTTTTACTGTCTCCGGAAAGTCCAAGGGAATTTAAAAACGTCAAGAAAATGCCTGAAACAATAAATGCTTAAACAAAGGAATGAATCTAAACATGATGCCATAAAAGTGTTTTTACTTTAATGATTTGTGAATAAAATTTTCACTCCAAAATTCATTGTTGAATTGGAGGTGCCCACAGAGATGCTGAAGAAAGGAGTATTAAAAAACAGTTATGTCTCACATGCACTCATGTTCTGGGAAAATATTGTTTGAGAAGAGTTACTGGTCCAGAGATGACTAACTGCACAGAACTTCTGGGAAGTCTGAAACTGTCTTATCCATGATTCGCAGAAAACAGAGCATCTGAGAGGAAGCTGCTGAAGCTTTACTGGGATGGGTGGTGCAGTACCAAGTCAGCAAGAGTGCGGGGACAAGGAAAATGAGGCAGGGAAGGAGGTGGTGTGTTACTGAGCTTCATGAGAAACACAGCTTGGTAGCGCTGTATCTCCGAGGAGGTATTCTGTTCCTAGGACAGCTCAGGGCAGTCTTGGTGGAAGAGAGCGTGTGGGGCTTATGTGCTGAGCCTTCTTGCCTCTTGCTGTCACTGGTTCAAGTCTTTTCGGAGGGCATGAACTCCCCTGTGTCTGGCCTGTGTTGCCAGGTAGGCCGAGTTGGGACACCTAGGCTCTCCCTGCACTGAGACTGAGAGCAGGCAGTGAGTGAAGGGCTAAGGGGAGGTCAGATGTGGTTCAGTGAAGCTGGAGGGGGCGGTGGCTGTTGGTGACCTCAGGCGGTGATTCTTCATGCTGACAGCCACTGATAGGAGTGGTGCCAAAAGAACAAAACCACAGATAGAGTCCCAAGCAGTATGCAAGTAACTATAAAAAGAGAAGGTGGGAGTGTTAAATGTAAGTGAATAGTCCTGAAGAGCATTTTCAAGGGAGGCAGGCTGATACAGGATGCCTGGGAGAGAGGAAAGGAGAGGAGAGATTCAGGAGCAGAAATGGTGCTGCCCTGCAGTTCCAGTAGTGGAGATAACACACACTGTGACCGGATTCTAGAGCCCCAAGAACATGCTCATGTCCTTTTCAGTTGTGTCACTCCAGGCCCCTAGCATGTGGCCTAGATGAGCTCTAGGGATTCTAATAAGCATTTATTAAATTAGGAATTAAATGCTTTGCGTGCATGTTCAGCTGTGTCCGACTCTTCACGACCCCATGGACTGTAGACCTCCTGGTTCCCCAGTCTATGGGATTTTTTTCAGGGAAGGATACTGGAGTGGGTTGCTATTTCTTACCCCAGGGGATCTTCCCAACCCAGGGATCAAATAGGTTAAATTGAATAGAATTCATCTCTTTGCAAATAAATTTTGCCTTGGTAAATGAGCTTCAGGCTTTTGTGTGGGGGGGGCCAGAACTTTATATGTAAGAATGTGATCTTCTACAGGACAAAGAAGAAACCTATGTTGCTTTGCAGTTCATATAGTATGAGTTAGAATGAAACAAATTCAGGTCAAATTCTGACTCTGTCATTTACTTGCAATGTGATTATGGGCAAGTTAATTACTATCTCAAAGCCTTATTTTTCCTTGTAGGCAAGTGAAATAGTAAAAAGTGTTTGGTTGAGAAGTCCTATACAATTACTTTTAAAGCTGTTTCAAGTTTCAGTGCTATGAAAAATGAAAATTTCTAATGAGCTTGGTAGTTTCTTTTTAGAAGATAACTATGTGGCATGTATGACTTAAACTGAAAGGAGACTTAAGTGGCTGTAGTGTCTCATGAATGTGAACATAATTTAAACTGAAACTTCCTATTTCCTGTCTTCCTTGTTATTACAGTTCTTCATTAACAAACAGAAAAAATGCTGCCTATAAATAATTACTACTTAGTCAAGGTAGGTTTTGTAGGTATCTATTTGACTATATAGATGATAAAAGTTACTTATTAGCAGCACTCTTGGCTATAATTTACAAGTAAAAATGTCACACAGTAATCACGACACATCAAAGCAGATGTGCCAGCCTCTACACAGTTGTCTGAATATTGTTAAAAACTCAGAGTCAACCAACATCTTTGTGAGGCAGAAAAGTAAGCAAATTATTAATTTGCTTTGCTGTCCACAGTTACTCTTGAAGAAAATTATTTATTTTTCTGTAATTAAGATTTGAGCCCTTATCAGAAGTGTAACCACAAAGAAACACTTCTTGGCTTTTGCTTCTTGCTACAAAGTGGAAATCTCATGAAAGCAAAAATTGGAGAGGAGGGAAAAGCAAAAACAAAGCAAAAAACCTCACAGTAATTTAACTGTTTTAGAGGATTTATAGTTAAGGCATAAGCTCTTACTTAAATCAGTGAACACTTAGTTTGGGAAACAAATTGAAAATAGGATGTTCAAAAGTCTCCAGGAAGTAGTGGGTTTGAACACTGGCTCTGGCATTTACCAGCTATGTGAATTGGGCATATTAGCATACTTCGGTTCCCCTTTTTTAAACTGAAGTATAATTGATTTATAATGTTGTATTAGTTTCAGGTATATAGCAATGTGATTCATATATGTGTGTGTATATATATATCCTTTTTCAGATTCGTTTCCTTTATAGGTGATTATAACATATTGATTTTATTTTCCTGTGCTGTACGGTAGGTCCTTGTTGTTTATCTATTTTATATAGTGGTATGTATCTGTGAATTCCAGACTCCCAGTTTATCCCTATTCCTTCTCCTTCATTAACCATAACAATGTTTTTTATGTCTATGAGTTTATTTCAGTTTTGTAAATCAGTTCATTAGTATCACTTTTTAGGTTCCACATATAAGTGATAACACATGATATTTGTGTTTGTCTGACTTAACTTCACTTAGTAGGATAATCTCTAGGTCTATCCATGATGCTGCAAATGTCCATATTTGTTTTTCATGGCTGAGAAGTATTGCATTATATATATATATATATATATATATATATATATATATATATATNTTGTTTTTCATGGCTGAGAAGTATTGCATTATATATATATATATATATATCAGTTCAGTTCAGTTCAGTTCAGTCACTCAGTTGTGTCTGACTCTTTGCAACCCCACGAATCTCAGCATGCCAGGCCTCCCTGTCTATAACTAACTCCCGGAGTTCACTCACACTCACGTCCATTGAGTCAGAGATGCCATCCAGCCATCTCATCCTCTGTCTTCCCCTTCTCCTCCTGCCCACAATTCCTCCCAGCATCAGAGTCTTTTCCAATGAGTCAACTCTTTGCATGAGGTGGCCAAAGTACTGGAGTTTCAGCTTCAGCATCATTCCTTCCAAAAAAATCCTAGGGCTGATCTCCTTTAGAATGGACTGGTTGGATCTCCTTGCAGTCCAAGGGACTCTTAAGAGTCATCTTCAACACCACAGTTCAAAAGCATCAATTCTTTGGTGCTCAGCCTTCTTCACAGTCCAACTCTCACATCCATACATGGCCACAGGAAAAACCACAGCCTTGACTAGGCGGACCTTTATTGGCAAAGTAATGTCTTTGCTTTTCAATGAGCTATCTAGGTTGGTCATAACTTTTCTTCCAAAGAGTAAGCATCTTTTAATTTCACGGCTGCAGGCACCATCTGCAGTCATTTTGGAGCTCCCCCAAATAAAGTCTGACACTGTTTCCACTGTTTCCCCATTTATTTCCCATGATGTGATGGNGTTATTTCTCCATTTATCTCCAATAGCATATTAGGCACCTACTGACCTGGGGAGTTCCTCTTTCAGTATTCTATCATTTTGCCTTTTCATACTGTTCATGGGGTTCTCAAGGCAAGAATACTGAAGTGGTTTGCCATTTCCTTCTCCAGTGGACCACATTATGTCAGACCTCTCCACCATGACCCGTCTGTCTTGGGTGGCCCCACAGGGCATGGCTTGGTTTTTATGAGTTAGATAAGGACGTGTTCCTAGTGTGAATAGATTGACTAGCTTTCTGTGATTATGGTTTCAGTGTGTCTGCTTTCTGATGCCCTACGATCGGATGCAACACCTACCATTTTACTTGGGTTTCTCTTACCTTGGGTGTGGGGTATCTCTTCAGGGCTGCTCTAGCAAAGTGTAGCCGTTGCTCCTTACCTTTAATGATGGGTATCTCCTCACTGCCACCTCTCCCGACCTTGAACATGGAATAGCTCCTCTAGGCCCTCTGGTGCATCTGTTTTTTAAATTTATTTTTTATTGAAGAATAATTGCTTTACAGAATTTTGTTGGTTTCTGTCAATCTTCAACATGAATCAGCCATAAGTATACCCATATCCCCTTCCTTTTGAACCTCCCTCCCATCTCCCACCCCGTTCCACCCCTCTAGATTGGTACAGAGCCCCTGTTTGGGTTTCCTGAGTCATACAGCAAATTCCCACTGCTATCTATTTTACATATGGTAATTAAGTGTCCATGTTACTCTTTCCACACATCTCACCCGCTCCTCCCCTCTCCCCATGTCCATAAGTCTATTCTCTATGCTTGTTTCTCCACTGCTGCCTTGTAAATAAGTTTCAGTACCATTTTTCTAGGTTCTGTATATATGTGTTAGAATATAATATTTATCTTTCTCTTTCTGACTGACTTCACTCTGTATAATAGGTTCTAGGTTCATCCACCTCATCAGAACTGACTCAAATGAATTTATTTCAGTTTTGTAAATCAGTTCATTTGTATCATTTTTTAGATTCCACATATAAGTGATAGCACGTGACATTTGTGTTTGTCTCACTTAACTTCACTTAGTAGTATCATCTCTAGGTCTATCCACATTACTGCAAATGACCATATTTCTTATTCATGGCTGAGTAATATTCCATTATATATATTTATATGTATATATCTATCGGCCTATATATATATAAAATCTTTACCTATTCATCTGCTGATGCACACTGCAGTTGCTTCCATGTTCACCCCTATGAACACTGGGGTGTATGTATCTTTTTGAGTTAAAATTTTCATCTTTATTGGATAGATGCCCAAAAGTGGGATTGTATACTTTTTGATGATGGCTATTCTGACTGGTGTGAAGTGGTACCTCATTGCAGTTTTGATTTGTATTTCTCTAATAATCAGTGATATTGATCATATTTTCATGTGCCTGATAGCACATGTCTTTTTTGGAGAAATATCTATTTAGATCTTCTGCCCATGTTTTCATCAGGTTGTTTAGATAACTTTTTGAGTTAAAATACTTTTAATAAAAATGGAAACTCTAATAATCATTTTACATGCTGCTCTGGAGCTTTGGATTAATGAACAGAGCACACTGTGAAACATATGTCAGACAACAGAAATTTAATAAATACAAGCTATTATGTTGCTAACTGTAGTGAATACTGTTATTGTATAAACCACCTCCTTTATGAGAAACCCCTGCCTTCACTGTGTTTATTCACTGAGACATATTGCATATATTTTGTCACACATGGAGTTCATTATTAACTGCATTTTGATTGAGGAGAGCATGGAAAGTTCTAGGTAGTCCTTCATCTAGACGCTCTCATCTGTCATCCTAAACATTGCCTGGGGAGTTGTTTCTGANATCTTTCTCTTTCTGACTGACTTCACTCTGTATAATAGGTTCTAGGTTCATCCACCTCATCAGAACTGACTCAAATGAATTTATTTCAGTTTTGTAAATCAGTTCATTTGTATCATTTTTTAGATTCCACATATAAGTGATAGCACGTGACATTTGTGTTTGTCTCACTTAACTTCACTTAGTAGTATCATCTCTAGGTCTATCCACATTACTGCAAATGACCATATTTCTTATTCATGGCTGAGTAATATTCCATTATATATATTTATATGTATATATCTATCTGCCTATATATATATAAAATCTTTACCTATTCATCTGCTGATGCACACTGCAGTTGCTTCCATGTTCACCCCTATGAACACTGGGGTGTATGTATCTTTTTGAGTTAAAATTTTCATCTTTATTGGATAGATGCCCAAAAGTGGGATTGTATACTTTTTGATGATGGCTATTCTGACTGGTGTGAAGTGGTACCTCATTGCAGTTTTGATTTGTATTTCTCTAATAATCAGTGATATTGATCATATTTTCATGTGCCTGATAGCACATGTCTTTTTTGGAGAAATATCTATTTAGATCTTCTGCCCATGTTTTCATCAGGTTGTTTAGATAACTTTTTGAGTTAAAATACTTTTAATAAAAATGGAAACTCTAATAATCATTTTACATGCTGCTCTGGAGCTTTGGATTAATGAACAGAGCACACTGTGAAACATATGTCAGACAACAGAAATTTAATAAATACAAGCTATTATGTTGCTAACTGTAGTGAATACTGTTATTGTATAAACCACCTCCTTTATGAGAAACCCCTGCCTTCACTGTGTTTATTCACTGAGACATATTGCATATATTTTGTCACACATGGAGTTCATTATTAACTGCATTTTGATTGAGGAGAGCATGGAAAGTTCTAGGTAGTCCTTCATCTAGACGCTCTCATCTGTCATCCTAAACATTGCCTGGGGAGTTGTTTCTGATGTAAATATCTAAGAAAAATGTAGCATTAAAAGAAATGTTATTTAGATTATTGAATCCAGTACATAGCCAGGGAAATTAATGTAAAGAGATTATACAGCTGGGATTTTCTTTTCTGTTGACTGGTAATTTGTACATTGCAGTGAGGTGAAAAAAGAAAAGTATTCTAGACTGAGACGTCAGCTCTGGGGATTTAGTAGCGGAGGAAAGCTCTCAACTCCATTATGCTGCTGACCTTCTGAAGTTAAGAAATAAGGAAATTATGGGACCTGAAATTCATAGCAAGGATTACACTATAATAGCCTGATAAATAACTACAAACAGTTTATTAGCTCACTTATGAAACAAATGCCTTGGCCCTAACATGTGTATTACACTGGTGATAAAAATGAACAAAATTAGCATCCATTTTTATCCTTTCGGAATAAACTGATTCCCACCTTGGATGAAAAGGTGGGTGGTTATTTCTATTACTGTCTCGTAATGTAGTTATTTTATGTCTTCCCAGCTTTTGAAATTCCAGCCACCACAAATTTTTTATCAGGCCTCAACTTTATAATAATAATAAAAAATAAACTCGACTATCTAATGGTTGTTACCTATTTGCTTGAAAATGAATTCATGTAATACTGAGGAAGATATACTTCTTATTTCTCAGCTTTCTACTTGTGTATACAAATTCTGTTAGAGCTGAAGCTCTCTAGAAGTCATGGTCTTGTTGAAGAAGGGAACATGGATCAGTAGACACTGGGGCTTATTAACTGGAGCAGAGGGACCATCCCTTCCTGGGCCTGTTTGACGACTGGCAGCTGTAGAGGAATAGCTGAGCTTTTTCAAACATGCTTCCCTCTTCAGGTATCCTGGTGGGTCCACCTCCTTCCTGGCAGGTGACATGGCCTTGGGGTTGTTTACCCTGTGTCAATCACACTCTAAAAATGATGTGAACAGTTCATATCTCTCCCTTGCTTTGGGGTAGAAAGTTTTTGAAAATCCCTGGTCCTGATGGAATGTATAAAGTCACAGAATATTTTCTTGGAAAGCATATAGACAAGGCCTCTCTTGCCTGAAAAATAAAACTCAATCTAATAAAAAAGTTTAATACAATTCTTCTTTGAAAACTTAGTAAGGGCTTGAAATCAAATTGTCTGAGTTCTTTTGAAAAAAATTTCTTTATTTTTAATTGAAGGATAATTGCTTTACAGAATTTCATTGTTTTCTGTCAAACCTGTCTGAGGTCATTTTATATCAGGCTACTTGATATTTCCAAGATAAGTTTTGGAGGCATGAATACATCCTGTATGCTAAGTTGCTTCAGTTGTGCCT